>JAPQRQ010000028.1:30179011-30209664 GCA_037367365.1 Apogon talboti
GTTATTTCACACTTTTTTGTTAAGTACATAATTCCATATGTGTTCATTCATAGTTTTGATGCCTTCAGTGAGAATCTGCAATGTAAATAGTCATGAAAATAAAGGAAACACATTGAATAAGAAGGTGTGTCCAAACTTTTGCCCTGTACTGTATTCCACAACACAAAAATGAATTGTACACCCATTGTAGAGACTAATTCCAAAGCCAACGATGAACCAGAAGCTGCTGTCTCTATCTGTAAAGTAACTGGAATTCACTTTAATTATAAAAATTAGTCAGAAGTAGTTTGACGGACGACCAAAAAATGCTTGAAACTCCTGGTATGCACCGTTCATTGTTAACCTCTACATGTGCAGACACACATGTGACAGTGTGAGGCATATAAATACCAAGCATACAGGTGTGGCAACAGATTATATCCAGGTGTACTGTGCTGTCTTGTTTCATAAAAGCTCACCACACGGGCATAGTGAGCACATACAAACACAAACTTCTCATCTGATCCTGACAGTGTGGGACCCACACCCTGTTTGCTTTATCCAGGGTGGAAGCGTAGTGTCATCAGAGGATTATAGGTGTAAACCAGACTCAGGAGTTAACTGTTTAAGGGTAAAATGCTAACACTTGTTAGCATTGTACTTTGGTATTGTACCTCTGTCTTTTGCATGAAAACAGCCTCTTTACTGGACTCTTGTTGCGTAGTAGTCCATTGACATTCACGCTTGCGAGAGGCCGTGCAAAGCGTAACAGAAAATCAATGTGTTATTGATTTCATGGCACTTCTGCTTGGCACTAACTTCTAACTATGTTACCTCACTAATAATGTGTTGTCATTACACAGTGGGAACACTTACAAATTAATGCTATTTAAAATTGAAATCAATCCATTCCCCTCATGAATAGTGTTAAGTTGTGTTAGTGCAAAGTGTCAGGTGTAGAAATCTTACTTAGTAGTTTTGCAGATTGTCCTTCATTTTCACAAATGACACAAAGCTGACCGTGGTCCAACCTTCGCCACAAACTCAACATTTTATAAATAAAATCTGGAACTTATACTGATAGTCTACTGCGTAACCCTGCATTTATAACAGGGTTAAATATGACAGATGAATGAGTGTCAAGCACAGCCCTTTTTGACCTGTGTATGAAGGAAAGGGTTAAACATGCACTTGAGTGCTGTGTCTGCCTTGTTAGGGTGTTCCCCTATGAAGCAGACACATGGGTGATTAGGAGGATCAGGATTAAGTTTCTCTGCACCCGATAGGGTTAAACCAACAACATAAGACTTACATCTGAAAAATGCAAACAATACATGCACTTACACATACTGTACATGCCCAGACACTAGGAGGCATACGTTCTAGTTGATTATGTTACATGAAAAGACATTAGCATTGAAAAGACAAGTAATTTCTTAAGTGCCACCCAAGTAAAAGCCATTTCTTAATCCTAACCTGTCTTAAAGCGGTGATAAAGCACGTTTGAGCATAAAGCAGCCTTGCATATACATTATCTTAATGGCTGAATGTGTCTGTGAATCAGGCACAGCTTTTACACAGAACTACAAGATGCATTTTTCAGCTATACAATGTCCCCTGAGAACTTTACTTTTTATTGACTTTCTGCAGACTTTATTCTTTCTTTGAAGTCTGCGAAGTTTCATTATTTTGAAGATAATTGTCTTTGTGTTTGCCGTATTGTGAAGTAAGTCCTCAAAAGGTTGTTGAGATATTGATTTGATGTTTCCAAACATACCAGTGTTAGAAGGTTTGGGTTTTTTTCATTTTTTTTAAACAAAGAGGCATTGGAAGGTCTGATGCTGCCACCCTGCACAGAAAAATGTTGCAGTGAGAGGAGTTGGCGAAGAAAAGGCGAAGCTCAATGGGCTATAGAGAGAGATACCACACACACAAACACACACAAAGGCTAAATGGCAGGTTGTGCTTTCCAAGTTCAGTGGGTCACAATCGACACCCCGTGATCCAGCAGGGGCCCCAGTGGCCACTGTTTATCAGTCCATTTCAGATGAGTTATATTTAGGGCAGCTTGGACCAGACGCCATTCTCCCTGCTGATTTACTGGGCTGCTGGGAGCACTGCTCTACCTTATCCGGTTTCCACAGTCAACCCAGTGTAATTTGTCAGGATATGGCTTTCTGAGCTATAAACCTCTGTGTGTGTGTGTGTGTGTGTGTACTTGACATTAAGTTCTGTCAGTAATAGCTCCTGATTTCCTCCTGCTTTCTCTCTCTCTCTGTCTGTCTCTCAATCTCTGACACACCCAGGTGTATGCATAGCCACACACACACACACACACACACACACACACACGCACATCCTCACACACAGACACGCACACACACACAAACACCCTCCCTCTCACACATGGCCTACAAGTCAGATAAGAGCACCATTTATTCTGAAATACATTGAGCTATTGTGTGATTCTCCAAGGCAGCGAGCAGCAATTCCTCTTAAAGCTCTAGTAAATCATCTCTGACAAAGAGAGACAGCGAAAGACAGGGATTTACACATCCATACATCCCTAGTCTGGACAGTGGGACGGGTGGAGTTCCTTTGTGTAACACGGCAGTGATGGATCAACTGACGCACAAAACCGCCACATTTTTTCCTCTGGAAATCCATGTACTGTCATTGTTTTTGTCTTTTGCTCTGGCCCTTCCTTCTCATTGTAATGGTGTTTCTTTTTCACACACCATGTGAAACAAATAATGCATATCATAATGCCCTTTTCCCTGACTGTAACTATCACATCTTTAACCTAATTCTGTTTAAAGTAACCCTAAAACCAAATCTTAATTTCGTGGCCCCTGATTTTTGTCTCCACGTTGACACAGGTCCCCATGGGTGCATGTGCATTCAGGTCAAAGTCCATGCTAGGATTGGAGAGCAAGAAATATACACATGCACATGCACACACACGCACACACTTAATTTCCCAGGGATACAGCACGTCCTGCCATCTTAAAAGAGTCTATTTCATCTTATCAGCAGTAACAGACAGACATGGGCACTACGGGCAGAAGACTGGACAGAGCAAGCAAAAAAAAGAAGGAAATTCAGAGATAAAAAAATAAGGAAATGTGGCTATGATACAAGGACAACAGGTGAATTAACCAGTGGCAGCATCATTCCTATTGACGTTTAGATCTGCAGGAAAAACGTAATTTCGATGCATGTGCGTTTTAGTCACAGCTGGATGTTAGCAGGTCATTTTAAACACGGATTTCCCCAAATCAGGTCATTGATGTTGTGATTTTTTTTTGCACTGTTAACATTTGTACCACATTAGCACATGCATACAAATAGGAACACCCTTATATGCATGATGAAAGTCCTTGCAAGAGTGTCCAGTTGAATTTAGAAATTCCAGGAAACTGATGACTTCCTTTCTCCAGTCCACTAAGCAAACCAAACATTCCTGTCTATCTCCTGTCCTCGATTTCTCCCACACCTCCTCCTCCGTGTCTCGTCCTTAACTCTGATCTACTTCACCCCCCTCTGTTCCCGTTCTTATCCTCACCGTGTCTTGATAAAGGACTCAAATACATCAAATATTTGCCTAACTTGCAATGCTATATTTCCATTTGTGAATTTCAACGGGTCTTCTTCATCTCCCTCCTTGTCTGCGTGTGTCAGACTCTGTCATGAAGAGGTCCTGTGGAAAAGTGCTAGTTGGTGATGAAGGGTGTATTGACTTGTGGGCCAGGCGCCTGGCGTATCGACTTGGCAGGAGGGTGATCCTTCAAGGCCTTCCTATTGGCACACTGAGTTAATCTGCTCAGCCAGATCAATACCGGCTAACTGCAACCATCATTGCACAGCATCCTATGTTAGCGCTCTGGATGTTTGGCTTTTATTTGCTTTACGGGTGTTTGTGTGTTTATGGAGGTTGGACAGCGTGATTTGTGTCTCTGTGACAGGGGAAGTGTAACCTGGACCATGCATCTTTTGTGCATCTAGACCGAGAGCTCTTTCCTGTGGAGGTGTTACATGTTATATGTTCGCTCAATGAGTCATGGGCAGTAAAGTCAGAGCGCAGCACTCTGAGGTCATATAAACACTATAGCTTGCTACTATAAATCTGCAGCTCGATTTCTGGGCCGCCTCTGGCAAAGTGTGGCAACTTGGCAATGTGTCCGCCAGTAGAAGAACCAACTGAGTCTCTGGAGATGGTGTTGCTGGCATTGTACCCTCGCTTTGTTGAGCTGTAGGTGGTTTTCCTGCACCTCAAATCACTGTAGAATTAAGATAAAGTATCACTGTGTGTGCTGGCTACTTTATCCGATTCTGTTTTTAGTGTTCTGTCCGTCTACAGTACTCGTGTGTGTGTGTGTGTTGTTTTCTTTGCCTCGTCCTGTTATTTGTGTAGTCTTTCCTTACCTGTGTTTGTCCGTCTGCAGACCCAACATGGAGAGCACCGGTCAGGTCAGCGAGTCAGGTTCATCTATGGTTAAACATGCCCTCAACCCTGACAAGACCTTCATGCAAGTTCACTACCTCAAGGTAAGATACAAGTGTGGCATGAACTGAGGGGAAAGAGCAGGGGGCGGGGCAATAATCTAATGAGGAAGGCAAGGAAAAGGAAAGAATGCATCTCTGCTGTCCAGTTAAACAAAAAGATACTATGATGTATTGCTGCTTTCTTTACCCATGTTGTTTTCTTTGCTTCGTCCAGGGTTACTTCCTCCTCAGATTCTTGGCCAGCCAAGTAGGAGAGCAACAATTCATCAACTTCTTTAGATTATTTGTGAGAAAATACCACGGACAACTCATTTTGTCTCAGGTGAGGCCGCAGCGGAAGGAGCTGGTTTTCATTCGATTAACTTGACGGAGAATCTAGATGTTGACTCGCAGCAACTTCACAGGCTGTTAATAAAATCTGAACTCAGATTTGAACCGTTTTAATATAACCTGTCTCTAAGGCGCTGTGTTATTTCCATAAATTAATTGGAGGCTGATGTTAGTTTGATTGCCACCGCGTTACAATAGCTGAGGGTCCTCCTGCAGCATTTCAAGATGAAGATTTCAGCTCAGCCACATGTGTTTATTCTGCCGGGGCCACGAGGCTGAGTGATCACACCTGGACGTCTGTGTGTGTGATATGTGATGTGTTCCACCTGGCTACTGTTTCTTCAGTGGCAAGCCGAGTCCTCCCACTAAATAATGGATGTAACATAAACACTGTTTGACCTTGTACAGTTGTACTCCTGACTTAAGATCAGCTACGCCTTTCTCTTTCTTTTCTTCCCCTCCCACATCTCCTCACATGCCTCACTTAGTGTGTCTCTTTTTCTGCTCTTTTTTGGACAGGATTTCCTGAAAATGTTGCTGATTACCTTTCCCGACATTGAGAGGTATGTAAGTGGCTGGGAGTAATGCTTCCAGTGTAATTTGTGAATAATGAATAATGTCCAGTCGCATTAAACTACTTTAGTCTTAAGTTGCAGCAGCCTCTGTTTCAGTTCCATACAAACCCCCGGCATATGTTAATCATTAATTTTCTATTTCTACTTGGAGCCTCAGCCTTTTTATCATGTGATTTATGATTAAATTTTTGTGTCATAACATGTGAAAACAGTTCTTGGGTCTATAGTAATTTGGCTTTGGTTCTGCAACAGTAACTCTGCCCCACTGTGGAAACACGGCCAGGAAAAGCTCCCAGCCCCAAGCCTGTTAAAAGAGCAGTCTCGTCCACTCTTATATTAATTGAAGTGTAAAAGGATAACTGCTCCTCCTGCTCTCCTCCTCTCTAATTTTCTCCTTCCCTCCCTGTGCTGGCTTAATCATTCACTTCTATATTTCTCCTGATTGCCTCATTAACCTCTTCTTCTGCCTCTCCCCTTCTTTTTTAATCCCTTTCTCTTTCTGTTTCTGTCTGTCATTCTTTCTCCCATCCTAACCTCCCCCTATTTTCTTTCTTTTTTTTTTTTTCTACACCCCTTTGTCTTCTCTGAATGTTGTCTTTTTGTTCTTTGCTGGCATGTGGAGTGCCCACTCCTGAACCAGCAGAGATCGACTTGAATTAAACCGGGGGAGTTGCTGACAGTCAATATTTGAGTCTGACGCCTTTTTTTCAGTAAACATCCCACTAGAAGAGCAAGGTTAAGACGAGAGTAGACACTCACTGCTGAGGGTCATTGCCGTGTCGGGTCATGTATCCAGCCCTGTCTCTGAAGCAAATGACCCCATTAAATAAAAAATTAAATTTACTTAGACCCATATGCTGTTAAGGAACCACAAGTTTCCAGCCATCAAAGTGAAATCTTTCCTAAATCTGGTAAGTCTTAGACCATAACAAACAACAATCTCTAAACGGAACATGAAAATACTGGTAGATACAGGCCTTGTCTGCCCTCAAAGCTTATTTCTAGACTCATTATTCAAGAGTATTTGACAGGTCAGGTGATGTATTAACCTTTTGTTTGTCACTCAAGAAAAGTATGCCCATATAATCCTGTGTAATCCTCCTTTATTGTGTCTTCATGTTGATGCGACAGATGTTCATTTTTCACCTTGGCATGCCAGTGGCTGAAAGACACAGATGATATGTGTAATGTCCACTTTCTGGGCAAGTTGCTTTTTATGATTACGGTACGTGCCAGAGCAAAACATTGAACTTATGAGCGCTCTCTTTCCGCGCCACTGGTGCCAGCAAAAACAGTATACAGTTGGAAATGAGCGAAATGATGTAGATATTTTACTTTAGTACCGTGTGTAAGCAACACAGACTTGACCTCGCAAAAGAAATGTGTGCCCGAACCTTTTTTAGGCCCCCTAGCATCAGTGTGGCTTAATGTTGGTCCTACTACGCATCCGTGTGCATGAGGAAAACAATGAAATCTGTCCACAATTGCCGTGAACTTTTCTGTGGGCATTCGTAGTCCTCAAGTCAAACCATGGCCAAGAAAGATCAAGTACAATTTTCATGATGAAAGCGGCCTTTTCTGGTCTGTAATCAGGTTTGAGAGTAGACATAAGAATTATTTGCATAAAAACATGAACCGAGGACATTGTCATGGAGAGCTGGAAAATAAAAATAATCCCTGTGCAGTTTTGACATAGTAGAGCAGTTAAGAGAGTGTGCAGCAGAGATGTAGATTACTTTTCATTACAAAATAACCCCCTTAATGGGCTGAACATGAGCACTAATATACTACAATAATAGCTCCAGACTAGTCATGTGTGGAATTTTCCTTTAAGCACAAGCAGAATTGATGGCGGTGGCGTACTCTGGGCGAACTTTTGTATACACACATACACATTGTGGGCTTCTTTTGGAATGTTTGTTTGCGTGCATACCTTTACTTAGAAGGTACTTTAGCCGTGTTTGTGTGATGTGTGACCACAGCTGTAGTCATCTGAAAATCATTGCTCACCCTTACCTACACATGTAAACAGCACATACATGCACACACATTTGCTTACTATACATGCATATACACACGTGCTAATTCCAGTGTATCGGTTGTACATGCCTGTTTGCTTGTCCTTGAGCAGAAAAGTGGGTGTGCCGCTCTTTTTGTTTAAGGTGTTGGCCTAAGCCTCAAGTCTGCCGTGACCCTAACAATATTTTCCCAGAGCCATGATTTCACAGAGTGTCTTGGGCAATAACAGTCATTGCTATAATAATAGGAATAATACTAACACTTGTGCCATTGTGTTTCAGAAAAGGCCTCACCCTCAGTGCTATTTATGCTGACTGGCTTGATCAACCAGGAATTCCAAAGGTATGAGCAGTCTTTCTTTGTTTGTTTCAAAAATATTGACCACAATGTCTGACGTAAATTATGAATATGTCTGTATTCAACTAATATAGCTCTAATAATATGATAATTCAAGACTAGGAGTCTAGCTCTGTTGTTTTGTCAGCTTCTTAGGCTCCTGTAGTGACAGGGAAATGTTTATGTAGAATGCAAGAACAGTTTTAATTAGATGCCTGTTCCTTTTTATGTCATTATCATATGAGGTAACAGAAATATATTAACAGGACTGATTTTTGTTGAGTGAGTCCATTATACTGATGGTCGAAAAACACATTTAAGTGTTTTTTTTTATCTGTCTGTATCCTGCATCATTTCATCAATGCGTGTCTCAGTCCAAACAGATTTCATTGTTTCCCTTCAATGTTTAATCTATTTTGGTAATCAGCTTTCCATTTCTATAGGGTTATCTGAGTTCAGTGGTACATTCAATTGCTGCACCCTGGTTGTTTGGCCTTTAAAGCCAGAAACAGACTGATTTCCAGACACCGCCAGTATACTATCCTTATCAAAGCATTAGTATGGCGCAATTTGATTAACCATACCTTTGTGGAGCGTAAGATGATGTGATACAGTCCAGTCTAGTCCATAGCCGTCCAGTCTCACATGCAGTGCTGCAGACAAGGCGTGTTTTTGTCCGACAACTTGGGTTTGAGGGCTCAAGAGGATAGTGCTCTAAACATTTGCTCTCGGATGACAGAAGTGGCATAGCATTTGTTTCAGTGCTGAACAGCTGTAAATAGCGGTGTAATGACGCCCTCATAATGAAAATGATGTCTCCTATTAGAAGTAAATCGCTGTCAGTGTATGTGCTTTAAATGATGTGTGACTATTAGCCAGTGGGCCTTTTAAGTTAAGCTATATGTCTTTCCCAATAACATCAGTAACTTGACAAGTCACAGCATATTACACTTGGTGCCACTAGAAAAGCTCACGTGGGTGTCTTAAAAGAACACGATAGAATATTTAATAGATATGTTTCGCTGCGCTGGCTAGTGACGAGGCATCCTGTAGTTCTTGAAAATGATATTCACACAGCTCATTCCATCATTGTAGTGTTGAATCACTGCCGTCGTCTGTGTTACAGTAGCTTTAAAGGCTGCTCTTTTTGTGCCCTCTAATCGACAGAGACCCATAGTAATAGATACGATTCCGAGGCTACACATAGGCGCACACATAGTCGCGCAATCAATTCCACTTTAACGGCTTCTTCAATTCTCGTATCTCCATGGTAACTGATCTTAATTACCACTGTGTGTGTGCGCGTGTGTGTGTATTGCTGTTAAGGAACCTTCACCTTCTAGATTATGTGGTGATGTAACTGGAGCCTTTCAGGGGCTTTTGAGGGCGGGAAGGACAATGTGGAGAGACTGCTGACAATCTCACAATAAGGGACACCTGACTGGCTGTGTGTGTGTAGGTGTGTGTGTGTGTGTGTGTGTTTGATGTGCCAGTCACCGGCTAATAAGATCAGCCAGATCGATTGAAGCCTTTTTACAAATGCGAGTGCTTGTGTATTATGTACACTAGACACAAACACCTTTTAAGAATCTCTCTCTCCCCCTCTCTCTCTCTCTCTCTTTCTCTCTCTCTCTCTCTCTCTCTTTCTCTCTTTCCTGTGCTCTCAATCCATCACTTGACAATATGTCCTGGCCGGGCTTGAAGTGGAGAAAGGCAGGAAGTGGTTTGGGCCTAATAATAAACAATGACATTCACTGATCCCAGTGTATGAGATGTGAAATGGGAAGGCCAGGCTGTCCTATTTTAGACTTCAGTTTAGATGAGTAAGCACTGCCTGTGGAATGATGGATCTAGGCTGAAATACTTTGGCTTAAATAAGGACTTCCCTTGAATCACCAGACCATTTAGCTTCAAACTGTTCTGTACGCGTACTCCTAAAACTGCAGGTTTTACGTTTTTCCTTCCGTGTCCGCTTTGACACTAGTTATCACCATACAATTAAGCAGTTACTTACCAATGCACAACAACTTCAGAAATCCTGAAGAAACGATGTTTCTGCTAAAATCGCATCCTGATTTCCCACAAGCCACCGTGAAAACCCGGCTGATATTAACTTGTGAAGAAATGGACAGAGCGCCAGTTGTAACAGCTCAAATGCTGAGATAAGCTGTGAAAACAAGTGAGTCAGTTTTGTTTCGAAAAATTCTAATGAATTCTGTTTTACTGAAACACCATCAGGTATTATCTAACCTGACATGTTAACCTAAATTGCCTTTACTGCACTGAAAAAAAACTCCTGATCATGAAACAGTTGAAAAACAGATTTATTATATTTTTTTAAAAGGTGACACCGGTTTTGGAGTTGAAGTATTTTAAAGAATACTCAGCCTTAAACCTGATGGCAGTAATAACAAATACAATCAAAACAGCTGTGTTTTTAGAGAAGTGTAGAGCAGGGATTTTGTAGATTTTAACTGAATGAATGATGAGATTTGTTTGCTTTTTCGTGTGTTTATTTGCAAGACGTGTTAGTTTTGAACATCTACGTATTGATTCTCCAGAGGCACTGCACTGACAGGGGCGCAGGACGAAGGGAGAGTTTGAGATGGACTGAAGCCTTGCTATTCAGGGAATGTTAGTGGGGATCTAGGCAGCAAAACAGCTATGTGTGGTATCCTGTTACACAATGCCAATTTACTGCTTCAACACTCACTCCATTCTATACAGCCCACTCCAACACCTCCCTCTCTCTGTACCTCTGTGTGTCTGCCTTTTTTCCATCCTTGGCTTCTACACACACCTTCATGCTTTTCATGCCTTTTTTTTTTCCTGTTTCAGTACTTTTGTATAATACACACAGAAGTACTCATGCATGGAGTCATACTATTGAACTTTGTGTGTGGCTATGGTAACGTTAGTAGCCGAACATGGGAACGTCAGTGGGGTGTGTTTTGGCACCGCTGCATCTTTCCTCAGTCAGCAGCCTTGACATCACCAACACCTTGCTTTCCATGCGCTCCTTTCCCATCTCCGTCTTCTTTTCCCCCTACAACACACTCCCACAAACACGCACAGTCCTCGCCATCACCGCTCGGATGTGTGACTCACATCACTTGAGCAGTGGATCCGCTGAAAGCTTTAATAAGGTTAGAGTGTAAGTGCTGTGTGTTTGTGCCCACTAGCTGCTCTCAGTGCGTGGGTGTGTGTTTGCATGTATGGCTCTACATATGTGTGTAACATGAGAGAGAGAGAGAGAGTGGACGTGTGGAGGACTGAGGTGACCGACCATCCATCTGATTCATAGTTATAAGTTGTTGGTTTTTTCCCCCCCTTTCCACCACCTCCTCCTCCTCCTCTTTTTTTCTCCCTACACTACCACTCTTCTTCCTTTTCCTCTCATCCTCCGGAGTCAAGTCGCGAGTTTTTCGTCAGAGGAACAAGTGATCGCACTCCCACCTCCCTCTCCTCCCACCTCTCCGCTCTCCCTCCCCTTCCTGCTCTCTCTCTCTCTCTCTCTCTCTCTCTCTCTCTGTCTCTGCCTCTGCACAGCATTCCACTCTGTCCTGATCACTTGCCCCTGGCTCACTGCTTTCTCCTCTCCTCTGTTGGTTCAGTGGCTGTATGAAAGGAGCGCCGTGTGGTCACAGGCAAGGCTGCTGGAAGAAGTCAAAGCAGAGGTAAGTACTCCCTCTCGCTCTGTTTTCTTTCTCGCAGTCCGTCAGTCTGCTCTCCTCGTCTTCTGGGAGTGGCAGACAGACTCAGGGGGCAGCTCTCACATTGGAAATATTGCACCTTAGACCGCTTGATGTGATTGTCATCTGAATCCCATCAGTCTCCTGTCCTTCACTCGGTTCCTTTTTTTTTTTTTTTTTTGCTATAACACTCTGTTTTTCTCTTCTCTGCCTCTTTTACACGCTCTGTTTGACAATGTTTGATACCATCTTTTTTATGTCTACCTTGTGCTCTCCGTCTACCTCTCTTTCGCTCGTCTGCTCTGGGTTTCATTCTCTCCCTCTGACTGGCTCGGAGCGAAGTGCGGCACACAGCGCTGTACATCTGTTGCGTGTCATTCTGTGCCGCCTATCCAATTTCCCATAAAGCTCTCATGTTGTTCTTAATTGCTTTGCCTATATCTTCCCATTCTTCCATTTATGTGACAGTTTAAATACATCCACCTCAAACCACAATAGTAAATTTGTCAAATATATTAAAAATACCTTCAAGTGTTTCAGCTGAACGACTGAATTATTACATCCTTGTCTACTTCATGGACTTCTATACATCTAAAACTGTGTAACAAAACTCAATGTGTTGTGAGATATTAATTGACGTAGAGGAAGAGGAGTCAGTGTTAGATAAAGTTTGGCCTCAGTAGTGATTGGTGCTTTAATGGAGATCTATGGTGTAGGGAGTTGCTGTGCTCCAGGCTCCGTCACACCAGCATACTTTCACTCTAGCTCTTACTCTTTTTTTTTTTTTTTTTTTTTTTTTCTCAGCCTGCAGTTTGTGTTGGTTATATATGGGGCATGAGCAAGTGTTTAAAGGTTTGAATTAATTTGTGAAAGTAAGATTGAGGATGAAAAACAGCTAGTTTGTTTATGCACAGTGTGTGTGAGAGTGTTAAAGAAATATACTCCCTGTTCGGGCGAGTGGCCTTCCTGAAGTGCGTATTTAGCGCATTTGTTTTAACTTGAAAGACGGAAAGTGCGCTTTATGTCTGTTTACGTTTACTTTGTGCTCTTGAACGTGAGCACTCACTCTCTCCGTCTCTTCTTTTCCTCATCCCTACAATGTGATTAACCTCTCTGCTGTGTTCGTTTTTGCCTCGCTGCCTTTCATGTTCGTCCTTCACGCCTTTTTATCCCCCTTACTAAAAACCTGCTACTTTGTTGTTTTTTCTCTCTCTACCTCTGCCCTCTCTCCTTTTTTTTTCCCGCCTTCACCGCTTCATCCCCCCATCCTCCCTCCTGCAGGTTGTAAAATGGATTCTCCTCAGTCAGAGTCATCAGGGGAAGGGCAGAAAGCGGAAGAGAATGGAGCCCAAGGTGAACTACAAAGAGGTAGGAGGCACTTTACCGTATTAAGACCTTTATCTACTTTCCTTCTGCTCCTCTAAGAAGTGTCCTTTTCTCTCCCCTCCTCTCTCTCTGAGTCTTAGGAGCTTTCTTAAAAACCCTCGCCTTGATTTGAGCTGTCTCGTCTTTGTCTGACAACACAATTATCCCCAATTCTGTTTATGTTGTGTCTGAAAGGACAGAATACCCTGTACTTGTTTAAGTCTGTGTTTATGTTGTCTCCTACACCCAGATATTTAACCTTTTAAGAGTTTGTATACATCACATACCCTCCTCTCTCTCTCTGTGTGTGTGTGTGTGTGTGTGTGTGTGTGTGTGGTCATGGTCAATGCGTGGGGTTGATGTTTGTGTTTGTCTGAAAGGGGGGGGGTGAACACCATTCAGCCACAGTGTTTTGGATTTGAATGTGGCCTTGAACCTTTGCTGCTTCCCTTTCTCTCCTTGCACTTCCTATCAGTTTACTACCAAGTAAAATGGTGAAAACAGCTATAAAAATATTCCGAAAACATGGTAACGCATGTGTGTTGTGTTAATTAGAGCTCTCTAGGGATGGCTAATCCCCTCCACCCACTAATTGACACACACATGTGCACACACGCTTGCATCATTAATGAACACACACTGATCTATAAGCCACAGAGGGCCACAAGTCATTAGCGTGAGTGGAGCAGCTTTTATATATATCACTTCCAATATGCTCAGATATTATAGACCATAAGAAACGTTTTCACAGACTTTTTGCGCAGTACATTTTATGAATGACTCGGTTTAGTGCCCCTCGGCATCCTGGAATAAAGTTTTTAAACGGAAAAGTAAAACCTCCATTCAAAGCCCAAGATACTCTGTATGACACGGGAATTTTTATGGCCTTAAATTTTCCTTCAGCACTCTGCACCGCAGCTTTCAACACGTGTAATGTGAGCTTTTTTATAAACAAAGGTAATGTTTAAGTTGTACTTGAAATCCAGAGAGCATTCAGCATAAAATCAAATGTCGGAACATGATTTTTCCGTATTAGATTATCCCAGGTCTCGTATTGTAAGTTGGAGCGCACAGTGGAACATGAATGAAATGCCTGTAGAGTCCACAGCCAGTGCAGCACCCTTCAACCACCTGATACTACCGTCTGGCATATTTACAACCTACACACACATACACACAAATACACTTACATCTAAGGGGCAGCAAAAGGGCCTCTTCCTGTGGGGGGCAGAGAGTGCTGAAATCAGGCTCATGAAAGAATAGCCAATTACTGTCCACTTGGCCATACACAATAGTGAGAAAGAGAAGGGAGGGACGAATGGACGGACGGATGGAGCGAGGGAGAGGGAGATGTAGGGGCGGGGGTGTGGGAGGTCAGCGTTTGAAGTTACACCATAAAAGCCATCCTGAAAGGAAACACGAAGTGACCCCTCCCCCTCCCTTTTCCATCCACCCCTCTCTCCCCTGCGGCCCATCCCTCTCCTCTCTCCTCCCCTCCCATCTCTTTGTTTCTGTGTACAGAGAGTACCCCATAGATGGACCAGGTGTATTTTATATTACTCCTTCATGTACTTCAAACACCAACAGCCCAATTTCTCCTCACCCCTCCTCTCTCCATCCGCCTCTCCTCCCGTTCTCTTACCTCCGTTCTACCAGCCTGTTGCAGGCCCATAAATCACTCGGCAGACCCAATCGGCAAAGGAGGAGAGAAAAAACAGGGGGAGGCTGGTTAAAAACACAGGAGACAGGGAGGTGGGGGGGGAAGAAAAAGTTTGGTCAGTGGATGAAAAGATGAATCAGAGATGACAATACATCAAAAGCACATAGCAGTGATGGAGGAATATGAAAAATAACACCTGATGCTAGCCTGAGGTTTGAGCAAATCAGCTTGGAATGAGGACGTGCGTATTTACAGCATGTGATTGTGGGAATATACAAAGCAGAGAAGGCAGAAGGTTCTCCAGCAAAGAGAAGCAGATGATGGTAGTAAGGACTGGAAGGACTTGAGGTTTGTAGAGTGAGCAGGAGCAGCTCATCTGGAGACTGGTTAGTGTTTAATGACTAGACATTCCCAGTAAAGTAAATGAATCCATCATAAATATTTGAGGAAATGAAGAGCAGAGTGGTTGTTTGAAGAGGAAGGAGAGATGAAATACTGCAGGAATGGTCGCACGGTTCACTTAGAAGGAAAAAAGAGAGATGGCGAAGGAAGGAATAGTTAAAGCGGGAAGTCTTAGTGAGTGGGAATTAGGCTGAGCCGGGGTAGCATTTAGCACTAATGATATCATGGATGATTAGGAAATACACACACTCGCAAACACACCCTCACACACACACACACACACACACACATAGATTGCCACAGTGGAAAGAGCCAGACAACCCCCACAGAGCAGCCTATGATCGGGTCAATTTAATAGAACCAAAGTTTATTATCAACTTCCTCCTTTCTGCTTGTGCGTACATCTGTGTGTGTGCGTTTGTGCATCTGCTGAAATGTTATTGATTTGTGTGGAGCCAAGTGTGCACATCATACATTTGTAACTTGCGTGTGCGACGCTCGTGCTCGTGTCCAACGTGTGTGGAGAGGTCTGTAGAAGGATATTAGTCACGCCCGTGTGGTAATGGGCCTCATTTTGCTCTCATTTTCATCTGCGGTCTCTGTAATGAGAGGGTCCCTCTGCCCCTGCTGATCAGGACAGGAAACCCTGTAGGGCTAAAGGGCTGAGAATAGCAGGAGACCATGGCCAACTTTATGACAACAAAATGCTCATCTGTGCCATAAAGGACAAAAAATCTTGTTTAAAGTATTAGAATCTTCATATTTTTATCAGATGGGGTGGATAAATAGGTATGTTATCATGTCTGAGGCTAAAATAATCCAAGTTTGGATGAAAATATAATAAATCTGACACATTAAATGCCTACAATTGGGCTGATACTTATACCAGGTAATTTTTAGTAGCTAATAACTACTACTAAAAAAGTAGTATAGTTTCGGTATATGTATCTGCATTAGATAATATTATAGTCGATGCAGAATGACACATCCTAGCGCCTTTGGTGCAGATGCGATAAGGTTCTGTATATAGAAAGTGTTTACATAGCTTTTCCTCTGGATAAACAAATCCAGGAAATGGTGTAATCCTGCATTCTTATCATTCCTGCTGCAATTATTCTGCACCAAACTATTTTTACTTTACATCTCTCACCACTCCGAAACTTTGTCTACACAGAATTATATCCAGAAACTGAATCAGAATTGCCTCGCGGTTGACATAGGGATCATAATTTTGAATCACCAATAATATGATCCTAATTGCGTTTTCACTTTTGGTATCTAGGCTTTACACCGGTTATACTAATTGCAGGATAAAAAAGCAGCATATGATTACACAGCCTGAATCTCTGAACAGATTGTGGAGGGTGAGTTTAATGTATTTCAGAACAGGGACATCTTTCTGTGTGGCATAATAACTTCACAGATGCAGCCGAATAGGTGGACTATGAGTCACTCTGTCACCTCATTTACACCTACATCGCAATCTGCACCATCCCCGTTGATGGAACAGGTTACTGTGCAAACATGTACCACTAGCTGGCTGAAAAGTGTCAACAACAACAGGTTTAGAGGAACAGCTTGTCTCCAAACGGTCGTCAAACTGCTGAGTGTTATCTGCTGAAAATGACGGGTTTCAATTGAGTAAAGATTTGTGAGGTCAGGAGGCATCTCTGCGATATCGACAATAATATGTAGCAGTCACAAGTGAAAATTGTCGGTTTTGGACCACTAAAAGAAACACTGGCTTTTCATAGCAGTCTTGTTTGATAGCCAGATTGTCAGCTTTCACTCAAAGTATCTGTTATCTTTTGCTGGTTTCTGCGTTAGCAATTAACTCTAACATTTAACACTTCCATCAAACCCACTGCTTAACATGTAATGTATCACAAATGTTTTTCCTCTTACGAAGGCGCCAACTTCTATTTTAGGAGATAATGCAAACCCGCAGAGAAGCACACTGTTGCTTGGTGGGGACTGAAATCCCTCGTGCTTTGCCGAGGTGCAATGTTGATGGTTAAACTGGGGAGGTGGTGATGATTGGAGCTCCTGTGGGAGGGTAGGCATTGATCAAAGTCACTTCTGCTGGGTGGGGTTTGCAGGTGGCATACATTTACTCGCTGTCCTATGCTTCCGTAAGTGCAGAAGGAGGAGGGGGGAGGGGGGGGAGCTGGGCGGCAATGTGGAAATTGTTTCAGTCTGTGCTGGTTGGCACTTTGATTACTGTAAATGCAGCCGAGGAGTGGGAGATTGTTGATTTGTGAAGCTGGAAAAAAAGAGATGTACAGCTAAAGTGAATGTATCTCGCCTCCATGTTTTGTCAGCGTAGACTTTAAGGTCTTGCATGCGTACAGATGTGATACGTTGCTGGTTGCAGTGAGAAAACTCAAGCAATTTACCCAACAGACTTGTTTGTTTTTCTCCCCAGTCTACCTCTCCCTGTCTGTTTGTTTAGAGTTTGACCAGTGCCCATGAAATAAAGCATATCCGTTTAGTGTTTTTGTGTGTTGCTGTTTTCTCGGATAGGACGTCATCCTTTCAAACTCCGCCCCTGTGCTCATGAGGACACACTACACATCTGGTTTTTCTTTTCTCATCGCTCTCCTGGTTTATCCTTCACTTTACCTAACTCCCTTACTCCTTGTCTTACTCTTTCTGTTACTCGCTCTTTCTTCCTCTGTCTCTCTCTCTCCTTTCTCTCTCTCTCTCTCTCGCCATGATTTATTGGCAATGAATCAGGGATGAGGGAGTGTGCCGGAGGAGAGATGGGAACATTCAGGGAAATGGCTGTTTCCGGCCAGACTTCATCACATCAGGATGGGAAATGGTCGGAAGAAGTGTGTGCTTGTGTGTTTCTGTGTGTGTACATTCTCCTCCATTAGACCAGTGAGCTGGCGTTGTGGACTCGGATAAATAAAACCAGAACTTCCACCATGTAACAACTGCAGACACAGACTAATCTGAAGAATGATTGTCATATTTTTAATGCCTCTATGGATAATTACCAAACTCTGATCATGATAGGTGTGTATTAATGAGTTTATAATTTGATTACATAATAGCGTTTCACATCCATGCGTCTAACTCGGTTCTCACTGCTGTTGTGTTTTGTTCCAATGATGAAAGTGTATGAAAGCTTTGCGCTGTGAATCTTAAGGCTGAAGTGTTTGTGAGAATGGATTGCCAAATAAAAAGTGCAGCAATGTGCATATCATAAGAAAATCTCATGGTAAATTAGCTTAAGGGTACAGTTTTAAAGCCTACTTTTCAACTCAATATGGCACATAACCTTTACATAGCGAACGTAAGGATAGAATTATGGACTAAAAGTGGAGGTAATGTATTTCGTTAGAATGTTGGACTCGTGTTGGAGTTTGGAAAAGGTTGACGTTGCTTGCACTAGGTCCATAAGTGTTGCTGTTCTCAGTCTGCTGCCGCTGTAAACCAGGTGCTAATATGCAGCTAAAAATGAACAAAGGAATGGAGAGATGAAAAGGTGAATATACTTTACTTTCCAATACAAACACTGGGGAAAAAAAAAACCTTGTGAAATTGCTGTGAAAAGACAGCAGGTGGTAAAGAAAAAAAAGAGTCACACTACGTCTACTTCATTATATGCATGACACTGACATTCATAGACGAGCGGATAGTATGGGCAAGAAAACACACACATTACTAAAAGAAAATTGATTCCCGCATTCCTTCGAGTATATTGAATAAAAGGCTCTACTCGTACGCTCAATAGAATGCGAGAGACAGAGTGCAAAAGGGAGAGAGTGGAGTTCAGGACATCTAAAGAAACAACAGGGCTGGAGTAAAACAACGGATCAATAAAGGTATCTTAGTGGCTTTGTCATTTTCTGCCGTATAAAAAAAAAAAAAGCGCTGACATGGAGGAAAAGATTGCGCGTGAATCAAGGGATCAGTGTGGCAAACAACTGCTGTTTGATTCACCCTGTCTCACACTGGCTCCGCGTCAATAAGCTGTTGATCTAGCATCACACGCCAATGAAACTTCTCACTCCACTTGTGCACCGTTTTCTCGTTGTTTGGTGACAGTGGTAATCCAATAAACTGGACAAATACACAAATGGACAATTAATCGGACAGATGCACAGCTGGGTGCTTTACTGCTCTAGTAGGCCGTACTTCAACTATACTACACTCCAGAGTTAAACCCATAAAACGCATACCATAATATGACAGGATATTACTGTGTAAACTGACTGAAAGTAAAATCCGAGCTATGGCTGTAACATTATACACGACGGAGTGTACTGTGGTTCAAATAAGGATGTTTCATGCTCCTCCCGTAGCTCTCAGGTCCATTTTAATCCCATTATAACATATCAGAGATAAAATCCAATAGAATCATGGCTTTATGATCATTTTCTCTGGTGGCTCCGGATGGAGAGCACAAACTTTTCTCCTTCTGATGGGTGGTAAAAGCCTGGTGAAAAGAATGAGATGGGAGAGAATTAAAATTTATCAGCAGAGCAAGTGTCGGCGATGGAAAGATTTATGTGGCGAGATGGGTGGAGGAGGAGAGAGAGGAGATGGCTCCATTTGTGTTGTGTTAATGAGGGAGAGCAGGAAAGAAAGAAAGTGAGAGGGAGAGTGCCAGCGTGTATTTGTCTCATTTATCACTCAGCAGCAGTTCTGTTTTCGGGGTCATTTGAAGCTCACAGCCTGTCTCATCTCGTCCGGGGACTCCCTGCAGTCTGTGTGTGTACATTCATGTTTGTTATGTGTGTATGTGTGTGTATACGTGTGTTTGTTTGGAGCAGGGGGTGTACCTTTTTAAAGCGGAGGTGTGTAAAGATATCACCCTTTCATGGCAGGTATAGCTGTTCAGAGTCGGGGCTTTCTCTGAGGAATGTATGCATGCACGCGCGCACACAAGGTGAGGCGTAGAGTTGCAACAGGGATTTCTGCAGAGGGCACACAGAGCGGGAGGAGCTCTAACAGGCTTTTCGGCGAAGTGCTCGAGAAGAAGACGCACACCCTTACACAAACATCTACACGTACACGTATACACATGCACACCGAATCCCAGAAGCATTTGAGTGTCATTAAAGTGCAGCTGTGTTTGTCTTTCCAGCGCACATGGAAAACACATCAGGGACAGAGGGAGAGAGCAAGAACACACCCTTACTGAATATGCCTGCCACAATACGTACAAAACAAGCACACAAACGCACATTGTTCGGCTTAAACGTAAATTTTGACATATAATGCCCTGCTATAAAAGCGCGCCCTACCAAGGAGGTCATGGTGTAAAAATCCAGCGACACTTTAACCAGATATTTAGTGTAGAGTCATGTTCAATATTGGCCAAGGTTGTAAAACAGAGCAGGCTTTTTAGCAGTGGGAAATGAATCAATGCTTTTCACATAAAACCTGATTTAGGCGTCACCTCATAGCTTTCATAGGTACAGTACGTAATGTTTGTGCTTGTGTGTCTGTGTGTGTGCGTGCATACGAATGCGCCGCGCTGAGTGCTAAAACATCTGTCTTTCCTGGTAATGACTGGGGAGCCGACAGGGCCCTCAGACAGCCCTGACGCAATTAGCCTTGTCAAAAACTCTCACACACACACAGACCAAGTACACACACATATTCACACAAAGTAAAATCAGCTGTATGCTACCAGGCCCATAGACGCCAGGGATGATAGAAATCCCAGCATATGAAACCAATAAGTTAGAGTCTAGCGGATTTGTTGTTGCAGAGGCAGTCTGGCTCATGATGCCTTTTTCTCATATATAAAATGAATTCATATATAACTACTTTTCTGAGAATGTGACCGTGAAATAGTTGGGCTGCAGCTAATGATGATGGACCCGCATATTATTTCCTCAATTATGAACAGTGATTAAGTAGTAATGAAATGGAATAATAAAGGTAAAAACATTACCTCAGTGCAGAAACATGAGTATCCCATTAACATGAATGTATATCGGAAACAGAAATGAAACGATTAAGAAATATAGATCCCTTTTCTTCCATTAGGAGGAACCACATTCCCTTAAAAAAAAAATGTCTTATAGATAAGTGGTAATAATGGTAAACAGATTGTATTACACAAAGACATTGTATTGTCGTCCCATGTACACTGCCAGGAGATGACAACATACAATAACTGCCTTAATCTTTCTAAAATCCCATGTAATCTAGTATTAAGACAGTCAGACAGACACATGTAAAAAGTGTTCAGTTGTTGCCAAAAACCATACTGCGGGCGACAGCTCCTGCTCCGACCTCGGCCCTCTCCCCCTGTCTGGGATATCATGTGTTACTAGGCTGAATGTAGCTTAGTCGCAGAAAAAAAAAAAATGACAGCAAGATTGTCTTCCTGGGGGAGAAACTGGTTTTAATGTAATGTAAACAACAAGTTTGAATTTCTTTCCATCTGTTTTTCCATTGGTGTCCCTATCTGTCTTCTGTTTCTGTGGTGTCTTCTGTCATTTTCTAATATCTACCGCCTTTTTCTTCCTGTTGCTGTGTGTCTGTGTCTGGCTCTTTGTGGCTATGCATGACTCCACAGCGGTGTGTGCGTGTGTGTCTGTCTGTCTGTGCAGCAGATATCTGGGCTTAGTCCATCCCACATACCTCTTTCAGCACAGACTGCGTTAACCCAGCCAGCCAGAGTTCATACAGGAGACAACACACATACGTACACTTACCGCACACACACAAACATACAAAGACCAGCAAAGATGTGTGACTGTACGGGTCTCAGGGGCATTAAAAGAGCTCAGGCGCATGCAGAAAGGCACACAGCGACTTTGACTCTGAATCCATAGAGTCTCTTCCTGAACATGACCTTTTCTTTGATGGCTCTGGCTATGTTAGCCTCTTACTGCTGTCTCTTCTTCCCATCTTGTCTCCCGTTGCCACTCCCTCCTCATGTTTAACTCTGCCTGCCAGAGCCATCCCATCATTTCTCATCCCTGTTTTTTTTTTCTTTTTAAGTCTCCCTCTTTTTCCTCAGTGTATCTCTGAACTGCAGTAGACGCTATCGCTCCACATCTGAGGTCATCACCGGTGCATGTTTGTGTTTTTGCCCCTATTATTGTTGTCATCCAGCTAAAACCCAGCGTGAATGGACAAACAGTAGCAGCTTGTGTGTGTGTGTTGTGCTGAGGGTGCGCTATGTGCTGACATTTAGAAATCTAACCCACTTCAAAATGGCATGGTGAAATGGCCTGCATTCATTTCTATGCGCTAGCAAAAGTTTCCTGACCCTTCCCTTTATGTGTGCTTTCGTCTGTATGTCAGTGTGTCTCTGTGTCCTGTTAACCCCACTAATTATTATAATCAAAAGCAGGACCCACCACTGATAATATTTATCCATGACCTCTTAAAGGAAACTGCAGTGTGGCCGGTAGCCACTGTTGTTTTTTCATCTGTTTTTTTCTCAGAGATAATATTTAACCGGGACCCCTGGGCTGCTCTCACCCTCACAGGATCGGTCCAGAACAAATGACATGAGGAAATTAAACCTGGGCGCTCTGCTATTTTCAGCTGTAGTCACATTTCGTACTTCCGCACCTTGTGTATAGAGTGAAAGTGCAGTTGAGTATCTGTGAGATAACTGAGCTTACTCTGTCAGTATGCGCCTGTGATGGGTATCAGGCTTCAGCTAAATTCCAAAATGATGATTTCAAATTGAGACGTTAAGTGTTTCCCCACAGAATTACGTTCCAGGCAGGAAGGCAGGAGTATAATCCACTGAAGCAGACGGGTTGACAGGCCATCATGACAACTTTCCAATAAAACACGAGATACTTCTGAGACCAAAACCAGCGGCATGTCTATACGGCGGTTTGACTGAATATAATCCAAATGTTACATTGGAGATCAAAGGCCCTCCATGAGAATCTGTTGCTAGAGGACTGTAACTAAGGCGGAGTTGATTATTACTATTATTTTATTACTTGAATTATTGCCTAAATTTATGAATTAAATAAGAAACATCCTTATCTACAAACTAAGAAATAAAGCCTGAAATGCCATCTGTGAAACTGCAAACCATGTTGGGACTATGAACACTAATAAAAGACTGAAACTCTGGTCTTTAGTACCTAAATATCAAAGTAATGTCTTCTAAAATACATTCACTTTACACATGACGCAAGATACAAGTGTCTGTGTTTCCATAAAACATCAAGCATCATTTGAAGCATCTTTTGAAAAGTTGCAATGCATTTCCATAAACTGTTTTTTGGCAAATAAATAAAAGACTCCATGGTGATAAGAGCTACACTACACATGAACACAGTAGAAGAAGCAGAGCACTGGTTATCTAAGACGATGCACGAGAACTACGTCAGAATTGATTAGAAAAAGGACTTAATTAAACCACTATGTACATTAAGTCTCCTGTAAATAAGGTGAAAATCATCTAACATGGCACAAAATGTTCTTTACAGATGTGAGTTAGTTTCTTCGAATTTTGCAAACTTTCAGAATGTGCAGAAAATACATTTACAGCAATTACACGCACTGTTTCAGACTATGATGAATAAATGATAAATAACAAACAATTAGTTGTTAAAATGCCCAGTTATCAAAATGATTCATTTCAGTTATAGCTGCAGTGCTTCATAGTTTTATAGCATCACTGGCCAAAACATCCACAATGACCTTTCATCTTATTGTCATTCTGGTGGTCTTGGAGGACACATTTTTGACTTTTGCATCCATTATTTCATGTGTTTTTAAGCTGTAGAAAATGTACCATGTCATGCAGATTTTTACAGAGGTAGAGAGGTTAATCATATGACTGAAAGCTGTAATTACTAATCATCGGTCAGACTGAGTCAGACGCCACCTGGATATGATTCTACTGCTCTACTCAGTGTTTCAATATGGATGATTGGTAAAGTGGATTCACTTTCCCATAACTGCGTGAAACAGCATCAGGTTAATGTTCAAGGTACTTTATTATCCCCCTAGGGGGCAAATTATTGTACAGCCAGCAGTACGCACATCAAAAACGAATGACAGATTCAATACAAAAACACAAATCACACACTATTACATACACAATTCAGGAGCCTGATAGCAGCAGGAATAAAAGGGTTATTGTGCCTAGTGGTCCTGCCACGTGGTAGGGCGTATCTGCAAACATGTATTTATATGTAGTCTTTTGATTTGGACAGAGAGGAGAAAGCTGCACAAATTCTGCCTTTTTTACCCATGACTATGGATCCTGCAATAGGTTGTTTGAACATATTTCAACATATTCACCTATAAAATACTTGATGTGTTGTGTAAACCCTAATAATAATCTATGTTATGGTACCAATCAGAGGATTGTGTGTGTTTGTCAATATGACTTTTATTGTAAAATTCCTCTTTGTATTTTCTCTTAATCCATTTCTCCTCGCTTTCCTTTGTATAAGTCAACTTCCAGCTGTTTGGATGTGTCACTGTAGTGTGAATACTACATGTTATTCTCTCACACACACCAACAGCAGACCCTTTGTTTCCATTCTGTTTCAAAGGCTTCTCTCTTTCATTGGCGTTAGGGTGGAGCAAGGGCAAAACATTCATCAGCTGCTGCTGAGACCTGACACGGGTCCAATTCTTAGTTGAGACCCCTACCGGTTGGCTGGCTGGTCTTCCGGTGAAGCTAGCAGGTGGATAAGAAATTTGCCGCAGACACAATAAGAGAGAAGTCCTGACTTGTACTGTATCTTCTTCCGTAAGAGTAGCAGCAACTCTAGAGGTGATGTGGACTGCACTGCAGGGCATGTCAGCATTCCAATATTGGAAAAAAACACAGGTAAAAACATCGAAAACAAGTCCATCGTAAGTTTATGCTATGTGTTGGAGGAGTCACTTGTGTCTCCAACAGGAATGGAACAATGAACTGTGGGAGGAGGAGGAACAGAGAGAGAGAGGCAAGAGAGGCATCCACTGGAGACAGTTAGATTTGTGGTTTGTGTCAAAGCATAGTGTGCCAGAGATTAATTAAACTTCCCCTGTTTTGGAGGTGTGTGTATGTGTGAATGAGCGTGAGTCAGAGCGCTGATGAGTAGGAGAGAAAACATGTTAATTGCCTTTATGAACAATGCCAAATTGCAGGAACATAGAATTTTACATAATAAACACAACACACCCTCTGCGGCTGCACAAAGAAAGAACAATGTGTCGGAGTACGGAAGGAAAGCTATCTGAACACGTGCCTGGTGTACGTTCAAGGTGCGTGCACATGTGCACTTGTGGGAAAGTGTGTTCCTTTGTGCCTGTATGTTTGCCTGGGTGATTCCCCCTTTCAGAGTGACTAGTCATTCCCCTAAGCAGGGCCCACTGTGCATGCTTTTTCAGCTCAACCCCTGACTCACAACCCCGCTGTGACCCCACGCTGCTTTCTTATTGGCCGGAGCCTGTAAACTCGAAGGCCAAGGAGGAGGATAGGGATGAAAAAGAGCAGCTACCGGGGGCTACCCATGCTAACAACCCACAGCTGATCAAACACACACTCACAAACACACATCAGCCCTTAACACACGGGCATCGTCTGAGACCGGCACATAAAGGACGCATTTAGGCGACGCACTGTAGCTGTCCTGTGCGTTCGTACATATATGACTACCACAGCACAAACCAGACAGAATGACTCGCTCGTTTTCCCGAATCAGCCCGGTTGATTGGCAGGATAGCGTATGTCCTGTGAATGCTTGTTGCTCATTATACCGAAACTCTTGCATGTGAACATTCCTGACACTTTGCCTGTTGTCAGCGCATGTGTTTGTGTCAGGAGACGCATTGATGAGACAAGTGATTCCGACAGCCGTCATGATTGCAAGGTCAAAACTTGAAAAGCTTTCTGCCTGTGTCTCTTTTATCTCTCTTCTCATCCCACTGTGTCTGGCTTTCTCAAAAGCTCTCTATATGTTTTGATTCCTGATTAGGCTCATCGCTGTACCCCCCCACCCCAGCACTGATTGCGACAGGCCAATCCACTCACACAAACACAAGCAAATGCACACCCTCATCCCCACTCTGTATAAGATACCGCGGTTGATTCTAGCCGCTTTCAGATTGGAAACTGAAGAATTAATGTAGTTAATGATTAGATTGCCGATCGACAGTTGCCGCTGTAGGTCATCTCTGAGGTCATCAGTCTGTGACCAGCATTATCTGTGAGATCATCACCCCCCACCCCGCTGCTGTAGCAGGTCTAACATCATTTGAGGAGATGGTGGCGAGCTCCATTTCGCAAGTTGAAAGGGTAACATGTGACTCACAGATAACCTTTCAGCATCTTTCCTATCTGCGTCTGTTGCGGACACGTCAATGTACGAGTCCGATCCATTACCTGAAAATTGGTTTACACCACCTATGATGTCAGCGGGGGTTTTTATGGGGAGTTTTTTTTTAGCCACAAGATTGCACTATCATATCTCCACAACTGAAGACTTCATCTTTCTGTTGCCACTTTGTCATATTTATAGGTTCGCTTATTTCTGCTGTTTACTAACCTCTCCCACACATTCTTCTGCAAGCATAGACGACTTACAGTATGTGATAACGTGACCACTTGATGTGATGATAAAACAAAGACATCTGGGAAAGCTGATCTACTTCTCGCATGTATATATAATTGTTCTATTTATCTTTTCAATTGGAACACCTGTTATTTTTACCATTGGAGAAGATGGCGTAGTATATCACAGTGTAGGAGTCACAGATACCTGAATGAGCACGCCGCAGCTTCCTTACATCATTTGTTTGTTTCTCTTTTGCTTATTCCTGACCATCTGCCCTGTTTTGTTGCACATTTTAATTCTGTGCAGCTGTAAAGAGCAGTTACAGTCTAATTAAAAGTGTAACTATTTGTGATGCTCTTCATGCTGTCATGGCTGTTGAGAGACTCTTAACAGCTGCTCGGCGTACTGTTCGCACTCGAGACCCCAGCCTGCCGCCGCAGTTAGAGCGGATGAATGTTTGGAGCCTTAAATCAAGGGGTGAAATAAAGACGAACAGACAAGAGATAAAGGGTCCAAGGAGGGGGCATTTAATTGGAGGAGCCAGACACACAGCCCGGTCCAGTGAAAGCAGGAGTGAAAAGGAGTTGGTATGGAGACGGGAAGCAGACGGGTGTGGAGACAGAGACGGAGCGAGAGAGAAAAGGAGGGATTTCAGGGAAAGAAAGAGTGAAACCTTAGTACCTGAGGCGTGGGCTGAGGCCTTTAGCTGCTGGTGCCAGAATGTGTTTTTACGAGCCTGTGGTCAGACAGAAATAAAAGGCAGCCGAGCGGGTGAATGGCATCACACACACACACACACACACAAGCAACACACACACGCTAATACAGACGATTCAATGGCCTCTCAGAAATCACAGTTTGGTTTTATAATGTCACAGTTATTCAATGTTTCCAACCCCCATAATGCAGTGTGACTGAACAAGCACCACACCATCCCCAGTGGTACAGAGGAGAGGAGAGAGAGAAGGAAGAAAGGGGAGGTAAGGGAGGGAAAGAAAGCATTAGCAACACCTCTGTATTCCTTTTAAAGGTGCCAAGGGCATACAAAGAGGTTTTCTTATGTTCTTTAGAGTCATTATATAGATTTTATGGTCAATTCGTCCAATCTGTGACTTTTTTTTTTACATGTGCACTTTAGTGTCTTTATCTATTTTACCCCTTTCTCTGTCTGTCACTTATTTTCTCAGTTTTTTTTTCCTTTACTACTACTGTCTGTTTAAATACCAGAAAGAGACACAGACATAGGCAAAACTTTATTGATCCACAAAGGAAAGTACTCGGTCACAGTAGCTCGGCTGCATATAAAAACACTCTTGAAAAGAAAAAAACCCCAAAAACATTAGCAAAAAAAGAAAGTAAGTGTGAAGCGATAAAAAGCAATAAATAATATAAATCGCATACACTAATAAAGCAGAAAAAAATACAAGATTTGCATATGTACAAACAGGAAAATGGAAGTAAATATACACTATATACATACAGGTATGAAAGTGACTAAGGTGCTGTAATGTGAATGTATGAGTTATGTGTTACAGATGGGTGGGCTGTTGTACAGGTGGAGGGAGAATGGTATGAATGAAGTCCTGGATGAGTCTGTTGGAAAAAGAGCTCTGCTGACCCTCTATAGTCCGGTGAAGTGGGTGAAAAGAATTGTCCATGTCCAGTGTCCTCCTGTCCCTCATTGATTCAAACGTCTGCATGTCTCTGCCAATAACATGTCCTGCTTTTTGGATCAGTTTGTTGATCCGACTGATGTCCCTCTTACTGATGCTGCTCTCCCAGTTGACCAAAGAAAAGTACAGGGCGCTAGGAACTAAAGAGATGTGCAGTTTCTCATTTTGCAGTTAATATTACTTAAGAGACAGCGTATAAAGCAGGAGAGGCCATGAAGTCATTCAGCAAGGGTGAAAACTCACCTGTAATGTAGCATCGAATGGAAATATTTGGAGTTGTTTAGTCAATTCATGAAGGAATTGCTCTTGAAAAAGGACGCAAGCTCATTTTGTACTGTACAGATCACAGAGAGTGGTACTAAATGTCGTTGCCATGGAAATAGTGAACAAGTGATGGATTGTAAGAGAGGGACAGAAAAAAGAGTTAAGATTTACTGTTTTTGTTTGTTTTTTCTTTTTTGGACAATTATTTTCATCAGAAGTGCAGCGGAGTTGATCCGAGAAATTATTTGCAACCTAACACTTGACCCACAGTCATTGTAAGGGGCAGAGATATCACAATAAAAATCAAATCTTGGTTTATGCTTTCTGTTGATGTTTGTGCATGTGTGGGCCATACAAAAGGCTAAAGAGCTTCGATTGAATCTGCACTGTACCAACATACTATGCAGCATCAATAGCATGACTAATGTTGCTTAGCTCGGTCCCGTAGTCCCATACTCCCACATACACAAGCACAAACACACACACACACGCACAATACACAAGCAAATTAGACCCATTGCAGTTTGCTTACAGACAGGGACCGATTACAGATGATGCTATTGCTGCTGTTATGCACTTGGTTTTAGAACATCTCGAGCTGACAGTAGAGCTTATGCTCAGATGCTTTTTATTGACTTCAGCTCTGCTTTTAATGCTCTTCAGCCATATGTTTTAAAGGGCTAGTGTGTAGGATTTCGTGGCATCCAGCAGATTATAACTAATCGAATAGAGCCAATGGTAGATGGCACTTTAATATAAAGATGCTGAACATCCTTTCCAGAGCCACTGTTTGGTTTGTCTGTTGTGGACTCGTGTAGAAATGTGATGGTGTGTCATGGTGGGCTCTGAGGAAGACAACCCACTCCACATGTAGATATAAAGGGCTCATTCTAACCTAAAGAAAGGGATGATGTATAGTTACAGGTGATTATACTCGGACAAAAACTCAATTATTAACACTGTTTTGTAATCGGTAGATAATAGATCTTACACAGTAGTTCTTTAACAGCTAGACCTTCCTTCAGACCCTCTTGAACAGACCCTCTTTTATCCACTGGTATCAAGGTCAGATCAGGTTAAACCAGTTTGTGTCTGTATTGTGCGGTTTGTATTCTACATACCAGCCCAAAATATGCAGAGGTTACAAAGGTTTTACTGCAAAACAAAAGCACAGACTGATGCCTCAGCTTGCGCCTTTATTTATTTATTATGAATAATGTGTACTCGGTTATATCGTCTCTTCACTGCCTGCCTGTATGTGTTGACAGGTCTAAGCCTGTGGAGTCCAAATCAAATTTCCCTATTTTTCCATCTATCTCAAATGCAGCTGCTTCCTCATATTAACTCTTTCTCTCCATTATTCCACTCAAATGTCCCACCCCCATGGGAATGGGAATACCCCATACGACATGCACACGCACAATGTGTTTCCACATGTTTAGGGGATGTAACATTGATGTTAATTTCCTGGAGACTTGACCAAAAAAAGTAGAACTCTAACCCACCCCTAACCTTAAAACAACTCTTAAAGCTCAAGTTTAATGATCTATCTTAAGAGGTCATGAATTTTGTCTCCATAAGAGAGCCAAGCCCCCCCCAAGTGACTGTGTAAACACATTTACGCCCCCAGGATGAAAAACACGGCCAAACACACACACACACTGATCTATATATACTGTATCTCATTTATAGTTTGTGGTGGACATCATATCCTGTGTTTACTCGAGCTGTTTGTCTCATTGAACTGTCAGTCACTGCTGCTATCTTTGTGCATGCATGCACACGTGTGTGTGTGTGTCATTGTTCTGTAGAGGTTTAGAGGTCAGTGTGTGAAGAGGGCATTTCAGCTGCATATTTCCCAGAGGTCCTTGCAAGCCTTTGCTCAATATAGAGCTGGTTAAACGGGCCTGTGGCATTGGTTTATCCAGAAGGCCGGTGTGTATGTTAGTGTGTGTGTATTGTTTTCTATACAATGTCTCACAGACAGTTTGACAGACAGTATGGGAATGAAATGCTTCTTTCATGTGGCTTTTGTGTGTGTGTGTGTATGTGTGTGTGTGTGTGTGTGTGTGTGAGGAGCTCTTTTCTCATGAATTGTTGAGATACAGAGGGATACATTTCCCCCTTCAGTGGTAAAGTGCTTTCACCACTGTACTATTAAGGGCTGTTGTTAGAGTTACCCATGACCTGGTCATGACATAGACTGTGTGTGGGTGTGTGTATGTGTGTTTTGCCTGTGTGTATGGGCTGCTTGAATGTGTTTGTGTGCCATTCTTCTGGCTCTACCCATTAATAAAGGAGTACTCAGCCATGGAGTTCACCTTTTCCCCTATAATTGCTCTCTCTCTCTC
>JAPQRQ010000028.1:30212306-30236699 GCA_037367365.1 Apogon talboti
AGCAGTGGTAGTAGTAGCTGTGTTTGATTTGAGCTTTTGCCAACTCCAGTCTGGGTGTTATTCCCGCAGCTACATGCTGAAATACTTCCTGGTTTCAGGCCGTTATTTCCCAGCAGTCCAAAGGAAGCTGATGACCACTAGCCATTTGTATGTACGGTAGTTTTTATAAATGCACTGCCTTTTCCAAAAATGTGGTCATTTACCCTCAGGTTCCCACGGGTTCTTAAAAAGTCTTGAATTTGCAAATCTGCATTTAATACCTTAAAAAATATTTAAAAGGTATTAAATTTGACACAGTATGTCTTAAGTTATGTTGCCATATACTACCATAAATGTGTTTAAATGTGTCTGGGAAATATCCAAATTGCAAAGGAAGTAGCGTTATTCTACTCAGTTCCACCCCTTCCAACCCCACGATTTACATCGAGATTAGGAACCAATATTGGTAACTTTGCAGCCCCCTTTGAGAAATGACTTGGAACAGTGTAAATGAATACATTTTCCTAAATTCTAAGAGTTCTAAATTTTTGCCAGTATTCTGTTCTAAGTAGTTTTAAAAAGTCTTAAATTAAACTTGTAGGAACCCTGTACCCTGCTCCTCTTGAATGGAACAGAAGTGTTTGTCTGCCTCTGTCTCTGTCACTCTGCTTCCATCGGTCACACACACTTACCTATTTTCACATTAGCCTCTGTGGGCCTTCAGCCATTAATTGTGTCCCAGTCTGGGACTAGAAGGAAAACGTGGCTGAAAGTGCTGGTTATATCCAGGAGAGACGCAGGCAAGGCTGGGCACGGCTCTCCCCGGAGGAGGAAGTCGCTCTCTCATATCGCTGCCCACATTCATCCTCCAAATAATCGTCTAAATTCACAGCTGAGTTTCTTTTCTCCCCAAAGATGTTAGTCATCAGAAGAAAATAGGTTGTTTCTTTTAGGTTTACCTCAGGACAACACAATCAGTGCATGCACTATTAGGAAGCAACGCTAATGCATTTTCAATTTCCAGGAAATGTCTTTGTACTTTTCTTCTCTTCAGTGTCTGGCATTGTTACACCCAGTCCAGGATTTCACTGCTTTTATTTATTCGGCTTACAAAGATAAAATGATCATTTGTTTCATTTTTTCCCCCTCATATTCTGTTCAAATCTTAATGTTTTCTCTAAATTTGTCCTCTTCTGCCTTTTTTTTTTTTTTTTGTAATATTACCCAACTGGAAAAGACTCCCTTGGTTTACCATATTTATTTAATTACCCTTTCTGCTCTGTTTTATTATGCTACTGTTTCCGCCATTTGAGAGGCTGCATTAATAACCTGACTGATTTTGATGTGGTTTTTTCATTAAGCCTTCCCCAGCACCGAAAAAGAAAATGAAACTTGTAGATAATAAAGTCAATGTAAATGCGTTTGCGAGTAGAGGCTCAGTGTGCAATATACGCATAATTCTGCTAGTCTTGATACTTTTGCTAGTTGAGTAGTTTGAAGTTGCTGGTGTAATGAATACTCGCAGTGTGTGCAGGGTTATTGCGAGGTGGTTTGACTGTTTGGTGCATATTTAACCAGGAGCCTTAATATATTTTCGGAGTTTGTATTTGTCAGCACTATTAATATCGCCAACTGTTTTGTCCCCACAGTTGACGTCGGACCAGTTAGTGATGCTCCTGGAGCTGCTTTTAGAAGAGACGGCAATAAGCGCGGCAGCAATGCGCTCTCTGAAGGAAACCTACAGTCTACAGAATGGAGACGCTGAGGTGAGACAACACACGACACACACATGCTCCAACAAGTGTGCACATACACATCTGTCAAGCATCCAAGCTCTATAATCCCTTCCAGTAATAAAAAGTAGTAGGTTTCCTCTGCCTTCTCTTCCCATGGCACAGCCCTTAGTAATGTGTAGTAAATTCTGCTGTAATAGCAGCTCTTTCCTTTACAGCCACCATTACTGACTAAATCCCCCAAGTATTTGCTTCATGTTTTTAGTACTGCACAAAGATCCTTAATGGTACTATTAACCATGTTTGTGGGGGTGTGTGTGTATTTTCTTGTCCTTGTTTGTGCTCTGCAGCTGTGTGTTGGACGTGTTCTTCACTGTACCGTCTTGCCTGTCAGATCTTGAAGAGCTTGTAAGCTGTCCACGCTAACCTCCGTCGTTAACACGTGCCTTATCTTGAAAAGAAAAATTTGCTACATATTTAGTTTTTTACGACTTGTTTTTGATTATATGAGCTGTTTTTGTCGGGCCGGTAATGTATATAATAAAGCTCAGGTGTTAGAGGTCACTGTGTTGAATCCAGACATCTAAATATGCATTAGTCAACATTTATACTCCACGCAAATGGATTATCTACAAACTGAAACTGCAAAGTATGTCCAAGCAATTTCGGTTTTAATATTAGTAATCAGGCTCAGGCCACTCTGCTTGTCCGTGAGTCCAGGTTTACGTTCAGACCTCTTTAGCTGGACTTCCTGGCAGACGAAAGGAGATTCTCATCTGCAATTTCCAGGAAAAAACTTTGGAGTGTTTTCTAAATATAAGCAGGGCCATTATGCACATAGTCATGGTCGGAAAAACATACGCACACCTACGCGCACCTGTCTCAAGGCAATGGTCCAGTCCTAATGTTAGTAATTTCATTCAGAAGAGGTTAATCACCTACGTCTGCCCTTATAAATGTGGTCATTTATTCTGCTCTCTCGGTGCTCTTTTCCTTTTTCTTTCTCTCTCTCCATATCCTTGTCTGATTGCATTCAGCTTCGCTTTCAGCTCTTTTATTTTCTTTTTCTTTTTTCATGGCGCGGCATCTTCTTCAGAAGATTGATGATGGTTCTGTTTAAAATTCTTGGATAAATAGAAGACAGAGTGCAGTTTGGCCTCCGTAGGCCCTAGATGTTTACCTCAGAGTTAATGAGAGCTTTTAGAGTGGATGAATATTGGATTGGAGAGTGACTGTTCGGGTTTCTGAAAGGCGGTTAGTAATATTTTCACTCAGAATGCAGTGTGCTACAACAAATGCAGCATTAAGTGTATCGTTTTCATTCTGTTGTGATTTTTTTTTGCTCTTTAATCAGTTGTAGCAATCACTTATATTTGCTCATCAATACCACCAAATCTCATGATAGTATTTAGTGCATGCTGTTAGACTTTTTTTTTTTTTTTTTGGCCATCTGTGCCAAATATGTCTCAGTACAAGCTGTAGCTCCAAATTAAAAGTGAGATGTGTACAGTAAAAGTAATAAGAAGCCTGTTTCTACCAAGGCGGATGTGCAGACTTAGGTTTCTTTGTGTATGAAGTGCGTGTGCACGTAGATGATAGTGAAAGGAAATACATGGCTGACCACCGGTGTGCGTGCAGTGGGACTGCTCTGTGAACAGCGTGAGTGACTATGAATACATGTGTGAGCGCGTCTGTGAAGCAGAGCATGTGTTTGCATGTATATGAGAGAGTGCGTGACTCTGGCCCACTTCCTTTCATATGAGCCTCATGTGATGTGTGGTGCTGCGTGACTGTGTGTGTGCGTACGTATGTGTGTGTGTCTGACTTTGTGAGAGCGCACATGTTTTTTGTCTGCGTCGAAGGCCATCAGTCGGTCACACACACACAGGACATATTGTGTGTTGGTCTCTAGGTTACATTGACTGGGAAGATCTGTCTGAGTCCACCAGCCGCAACATGTGAAGCAGAGGAAAGGAGACAGCAGAGGAAAGAAAACACAAAAAACTTGAGATGAAACCAGAGTTTGTGCAAGGAAAAAAAAAAAACTAAAATAAAAGTCAACTCAAGTTTATCTGTATAGCTTTTATTCTCGATAGCAGTCTCAGAAGGCGTCATAGGCCCGGAGACTAAAAACAAAAACATCCTCTGAAGTCAGCAAGGAAATGAAAATCCCAAAAACCATGAGCATTCAAATGTACTGTATTGTGTTTGTTCGATAGCAAGTGATGTCACTTTTCTCAACATTTTGGCCTTAGAAAAGTGTGTGTGGAGTTGAAGGACATGACACCAGGATTATTATTTAGTTAATGTTAATAGATTTTAACTGAAATAAAAAATATAATGGGATCATTTGCAAACACACAGAAATAGAACTGCAGGGAAAATAACCGTAGTTTCCATTCTATGCATTCTTCGACTTTATTCTTTATTCTTCATTCTTTCGATTTTTTAGTAAGTTGCCGTTTTCCGTAAATCAAGGTTTACCTCATAATACCTGAAATATCAACCTCCAGAAAATCAAACTACATATGCACTTATGAGACTGATCTGATAAGATGGAATAACTATATAAAACTAAAAACGTACAAGCATTTCCAAACTGCAGCTATGGACACCATGCACGTGCAACCTCTCACCACACATACTGTTGCATGTCTAAAATGAGAACAAGATGCAAGTCGGTCACGGTAGCTGCAGCACACACAAGAGTACAGTATCCGTTGTGGTGTGAATGTGTGTGGGGAACGGTGGTGGAGGTGGAGGGCGAAGGAGGCGTGGGGCTTCAGTAATAAATGAAGGAATGTCACTGTGTAATTGCATGTGCTGTCAGAGAGAGAGGCCCAGCGAGAGGAAACTGAGTTTAAGAAAAAAAAAAAAAAAAGTGGAGGGGGGGTAAGGAGAGGTGCACCAGGCAGCTGCTCTGCCCCAGGGCTCTCCCCAGGAATGTAACCCCGCACAGCGAACAGCTGCTGGGGCTACGCAGGCCAGAAGGGCAGGCCTGGCACAGATACTGTACACACACACACTCACACATAAATCCTAGTTTCTTATGTGGGCAAAAACGTAGTAAAGGTATGCTTCACGGTACTTAACTTGCACCTTTTGCTTTTTTTGTGGAATTCAAGAAGCCCTCCATAATAAATGTGCAGAAAATGAAGACTCTAAATGCATGAAAGAGGAACTATAAAGCCCCTTTGAGACTAATTACATTTGTGTTTATTTAGCAGGTAGTGGAGGTAATGTGTAGATTAAAATGTGTCTGTTGTCAGTGGAGCGTTGTTTAATCTCCATTCTTTACATAAACAAGTGGGGGGCAATGCTGCAGACAAGCCAGCGAGCCAAAACGCCTTTTAAGAGTGCACACATTTACAGTTTGAATCACATTAGATCCATTTGGCTCCTTTTTTTTAAAATATTTCTAGACGGTTAAAATGAATATAAGAAAATACAGTGGTGGAGAAATATCCAGGGCTTAAGCTGTTGAAATGGAATAAATCAGCAAGAATCCTTCACTTGGTCACTGTACTCTCCAAAGGACTAGTTTATTATCCTCAGTGTGTGAAGATAGTTATGGAGGAGATTGAAATACCATGAAAAACCGGCCAGGAGAAACTGTCAGCCTTTAAAGTAGTGACAGCGCTTTAAAAGATTTTTCATCTGGATTTTTATCGCTCTTCTGTCTCTTTTATCATTCTCATAGTCCGTCTCCTACATCCATACACACACACGCACTGTGTATCCACTCACGCGCACACACTTGCATGCATGTGCGCGCTCATAACAGATGATGAAGGATGATGGCTGAGGCGGGGACAGAGCCAGTCTCTGATCTCTCCTGTAACCGCGGCAACAGAGCTCCTATTGATCCCCTGGAAGAAAGGCCAGGCATTAGCTTTCATACACACAAATGCACACACACACAGTACAGTGAAAACACACCTATGGACACACTGAACATACAAACGCACTGAGTCAGAGCCTTCAGTAGAACTTTTAAACACCAACTTTACACTGAGAAGGTTTTCTTCCTAAAAAAAAAAAAAGAGTTCACATCTGTTCAGTCCTCCGATCTTGGAAGAATATAGTCATTGTCTTCAGAGCTTATCAGATAAGCAGTTTGTCTTTTGTTTCTGGCATTTAAAGAGACCCGGACGCATCCATACATGGAGAATACACTGACCAGAAGCATGAAAATAGAGGCTAAATATATATATTAAAAAGAAAATTAGCAGTTTTAAAAAACAGCAGATTTGAAATTATTTTTATTAACTATCTTTCAGCCTTTGGAGGATTTTTAGCTCACATAAATTACTGACGATAATCATTTGTAAATATAATTAGCCGCCTTAAGGCACCAAAGTGGGGAACTCATTTTAACATAAAACTTTAGTTGTTTCTGTATTGTTTCTCAGTTTCTTTTTGTTTTGTGTTGAGAGATTATACTGTATGTGGAATTCATATGCCAATCTGTCAGGGAAGTGAAGTTTCGTACCAGAACACACTTCTGACAACCAAAACCACCAACAAATTAATGTTGTGTATCCACAGACTGTATCACTCACTGTTTATCCACATCTGTATTATGGTATAATCAAGTTTACTGCCTCACACAAAAATTTACAGCTGGTTATTGTAACAGCCAGGCAAAATACCGCTGTAGGATTCATGTTAATTACAGCATTAGCAGATAGTTTATCAGCTCTGCTTTTAGACAGAAAACAGCCACAGTAAAATCACAAACGGCCTCTGTTATCTGTACGGGTTTTGTTGTCAGTAGCTGCAATAAAGACCTGTTCAGAATCATCAAAACAAGGTTAGAACTGTCAGAGTTTAGTCTGAACCATGGCTCAACAAACAGAGAACTTAGTGAACACAATAACATCACATAATACCTTTATACCTTCAAAAGCCTCATTATCAAACTCACTGGTGTAGAAGAAACGCTATGATTTCCGCATCAAAATCCATTCTGTTCCTTTAGAGCTATGTCCAGTGGTGAAAACAAACCGCAACGCTTTGACTTTTTTTATCACTTTGCGAATTCTATGACTGACAGTTGTTTCTAACTGGTCCTGTGGTATTTTTAATACTTTTGGAGACCGGTATATTGACTCACTACTCCCTCTAGTGGTCACATGTATTCTCTGGCCCGTTGGTGTGTATACAGTACATTTACTATACATTTCATTAATTGGTGTCTTTGGCATAACTTTATCCTAAACACTCCAAGAATAATTTTAGGTATTTATATAAGAAGAAATATTACAAATAGAACATTTAAGTTCCAGCGTGTGGGAGATAGATGGATGTAGGAGGATCTAAATACAGAAATGGAATGTAACACCCACATTTATGTTTTCATTAGGGTATAATTACATACAAGAAGAATTGTGTTTACTTGACCATAGAATGAGCAGTTTATATCTACAGAAGGAGCAATGTAGCCATTTTTGCCACATTGTCCTCTTCTTTTGGCAGCTGGTATCCAGTCTTAAGGCGTATTATCACCACCAACAGTATCTGAGTGTGTATCAGGGTTAGCACTAAAACTCCCAGACTCAATTGCGGGATTTTTTTTTGCCGCCATTGTAGGAGAAGGTGTGGGGTGGTATTCATTGTATTCAAGGTGTGGGGTGGTATTCACCAAATATTATTCACTGAGTATTTGACGACATAATGGTCATGTGTTTTTGTGCCACCATTTTTTCCATTTTCTATCACAGCATCAAATCATTAATAATACTAATCAATATCTGTATCATCCCTTTTCCATGTGTTCTTTCTGGTTTGTCGCTCAGGTCAGACATCGCTGGTGTGAGCTGGTGGTGAAACATGGCTACACTCAGGCCTACAGAGACGTGGAACACTTCCTCGTTCACGACCAAGTAAACACACACACACACACACCTGTTAAAATGAACGGCGAACGATGTGATGAAAACTTTACACATCTCTTAAACCCCGACTCATACTGAGAGGAAATAAACAGTTAGTGTGCGTGTGTGTTTTCCAGGCCATGGGTGTGTATCTGTACGGGGAGCTGATGGTTCGAGAGGACACCGTTCAGCAGGCTCTGGCCCGTCAATGTCTCTCGTTGGTCCAAGAGGAAATGGACCAATCAGCACGCAGAGTGGTGGAGGAGATGATCCTCTAAGCTTGGAGGTGAGGTCTAACTTAAACAGACGTAAACGTTTCTTTTCTAATGGTCGTAATGTACTAAAATGCAGCCGTAATCATTTAGTTAATGCCAGTTTTTACCGTTTAAAGACACCAGTTTTATCTTGTGTTTAACTTTTCAATGTGAGATGAGGTCTGTAAAAGGAAGCTTTGTGCTGGATTGATCCTGATTCTATCTGCCCCAGCGGACAGTCCACCCTTGAGTCACTTGGCTTACCTATACTGCACATTCCTTTCTGAGCCCACTGTGTGTGTGTGTGTGTAGGTGTGTGTGTGTGTGTGTGTGTGTGTGTGTGTATATGCACATGTGTGTTTGTAGACTCAGAATGGGGCCTTTTCCGTGGTTTCACAGCAGCGCCGTCAGGATGTGTTTGTCAGAGGAGGAATTTGGGAATGTGTTCCTCAAACAAACGGGAGAGGGAAGATAAAAAGGCAGAGAACGGGTCAGCGAGCGTTTTCTAAGGGGCCCAGGACAGTCTCTAGTCGATGTGGGGTGATTTTTATACTGATGACCCTGAAATTCCTCCTTTCTGTATCTGTGTGTGTGTGTGTGTGTGTGTGTGTGTGTGTGTGTGTGTGTATCGGTGTGTGTATGTGTGTGTGTGTGTAGGCATAACCATAACTGTCTCCCACTGGGCTTCTGGACTACTCAGAGCAGTGAGGGGTTTATTGGTCTCACTCTAAATGAAGGAGAGAGACAAATCTGTGGTTTAGACAGACAGACAGAAATAAAGGAGAGGAAGGGAGGATTGGAGCATGTTCTTTTGAAGATAGAGATCATTTCATAACAGTCTGGCTATTACTGACACCGGCTGTAGAATAACAACTGCAGGCAACTACACAGCTCCTGCAAAACACCATGATCCAACTATGGACAGTATCTGTAGTATTGTATATTAAAGGTATAATGTACAGTGTTTCCACGTTAAAATAAATAGGCTCATGTTATAAATAATGTTACTGTGTGCTTATGTAACAACAAATATTTACAAAAATTCAGATAAATCGTAATTTTGACTCATCATGATTGAACAGCACGTTTCTTTTGGTCACCTGTCAAGGGTAACATGTCCATGATTGCAATGTAAATGTCTACCATTACATTAGGCGACTAATCTGAGTTAGCAATTAACATTATGTTGGCAAACATTAGATGCTGTTATTAGGATGAAATATCCTCATGTGTCACTAAGGATAATGTGAGTGAACTTTAATACATGACCTTTCCTGTATCCTTTGTTACTGTTTTGTTTGATTAGACCACATAGTGCTAGAAATTACATACTATAGGCTCTTCTTGATGCATTTTTGCCACCTCCCTTATTCCTCGACGATCGATTTTGATCTGGAATTCAATCTTAAAGGATGTCTCAATTCCCTAAAATGCACATCGAGGACGGAGGAGTTTTGTGTGTCTTCTTAGCGATCAGGCCCGTGATGTGTAAAAGAGAGATGAAACCACGGCAGGAGCAGGACTTAAAAACTGAAAGTTCAATTTGAAGATGTATCGGTTAATAAAAACAAATACATGATCAATGTTATAAATAGGTGATAAATAAATATATGACATCCTTATATTGTCAACGGACACAATATGCCACATTGTGAGTTGAATTAAAAGTCAATCTTCAGTTTTCATGAACATGCAGCGGTACATTGTAACTAAATAATACACAGGTGTTCCACACATCACATTCAACCGGCGTCTCTTTAAAATGATAGTTCTGAGGCGACGACGTCTCGTTTTGTTCAATACCTGTTGCTTTAGTTCCCCGCTCCTCAGGTTCTTACTTCCCTCTCCTCGCCCCTCCCACCAGAGAGCAGAGGAGTTGAGGCAAGGACCCAAGGAAAAGGACTATTCAGATATTATCTGATGATTCTCCTCATAATATTAATTTAGTTTGGAAAATAGGAGTTGGGTCATAACAGTTTATTCATTTATTTATTTTCTGAAATCTTAGTCCTCGAGAGGGTCTTGGGGGATGCTGGAGCTACTGTCGGATGGGAGGAAGCTGGTTAAATGCAAATGAAATATCCAATTGCTGTTGGAGGTACTTCTTTGATCAAATCTAATCTTTCTGTATGGGACAGATTGAGTAGTGTGGTTTAAACAGTAGTAAATTCAACATAGGGATCTCCGTGGAGACGTGAGAAAACAACAGCACAACAAGTTCTGTTTTTTGACGCTTTTATATTATGATTAATGCGTGGAAATGTATCACATCACCTTCTGCAGCACAGTCCAATGCAGAGGGAAGAGCACACTTGTGAAATATATAGTATTTCAAATTGTATTGATAGTATTTTATCTTCTAATGCCAAGCTATTTTTTAATCTAATAACTGTATCCTTGTATTACATTCCATTCAAGTAAGTCTTCATCACATCTCTCCATCAGACTCAATGCAAATTCAGCTGTATTATTACCAAGCACTCACCCAGTATAAGGTTAAACAAGGCGTCTGTGACCTTGGCTGCATCAAGAGGCACTGCTAAACAGTCGTCTACATCAACCTGAGTGACTTACAGCTCCAAATCCTTTTTTAGGCCGTGACGAAGCCACTACAAGACAGGCTTTTATCTTCAGACACAAACACACGTGCGCACACACACACACACACACACACACACACACAGCTTTATGCATTTGCACAGGATGTGAAAGGCTTTCTAGACAAGTGCTAAGCATCTGGCTCTGTCCTGATAAATCTCCTCGACATCAACACACACACACACACGTACAACACACACACACACACGTATATAGCGCCTATCTGTCTGTGCCCACAGATCTCTTGTCATCATCCTTCACTCCCTCCCTACACCTCCCCATGGAGCCTCACCACAAAAAAAAAGAATAGAAAAAGAAAAGAAGCATTTAGAGATGAATATCCTAACTTTTACTATTGCGTCCCATTGGATCGAACCAAACAAGCCTCTGTAAACACTAATAGATCATTTGGTCAACTCAGCTCAGGTCCAGATCGCTCTCCAATTAAAATGATGGATGAACCAACACACTCACTGCTTTTTCATATTGCACTGTTGGGAGATGGATTTATGTTGGACATTTCGGTTTGTGTTCCCCTGTCGTTCTTCCTTGAGTTGAACAGTCCTCCCCGTACCCCTTTCCACCCTCTCACTCTCACACAGACCTCAATACAGTGAGATTAGGCCGGGGCAGGCTGAAAGTGTTTTAACTGAAAACAACATGTCTGTCAAGGCGCACTCCCCGCTCTGTTTTTTTAAGCCTAAAAAGCACAACCCTTTAAAAGGAGAAGGGTGGTCTAACCCTGTCCTTTTTTCTTTTTCCTGCCGGCTAACTCCCTCGTTCTTTTCTTCCCCAGTACATGCCTCTGGAATCCCTCTTGATCCGCTTAATGAGGGGCATATCGCCGGGTTAGCCGAGCGTGGCGAATGGGAGAGAAGGAGAGGGGTAACCAAGGAAATATAGTGTGAGAGAGGGAGCGAGGAGCTACAGGTCTGGTCTTTCATGGCTGCGCTCTGATGGCAGGCGTAAGGGGAAAGGAGCGGAGACAGAACAAAAGAAAGTTAGAGATCTTTCATTTGTGGGTGTTGCAGGTTAGTGGTGTGCTAACAGACAGACTGGACTTAAGGATGAAGGCAAAAAAGAGAAAAAAAAAAGACAGAGGAATAGAGGAGAGCTTGTTCTTTCATGTCTGGGTTGTGAGGGTTCCTGGCGTGCTGATTTGTGACTTATGATAAAATCACATTGCCAGGGATTACCACACAGCCCTGACCCAGTCAGCTGCCATGGCAACCACAGCCCCGCCTATACATCTCATTCGCCTAGAAACTTAAAGCTAAAAATGACAGATAATCTTACAGTGTGTGTGTGTGTGTGTGTGTGTGTGTGTGAGACCGTGTTTGAGGAGCCTCAATAATTTGGAAGATCGGAACGAAGGACAGTGCGGGTGGCGGAGCGTCTGGATGCAGGTGTTTTGTAAGTGCGCGCTTGGATGTGTGAATGTGTCGGTCAGCCAGACAGGTTTTGTATCTTCTCTCCAGCCAGGCACAGAGCTTAGCTGATTGGTGAACAGTGATTGATTTCCTCTTTGTTCACAGTGGCTAAGTTCTGCACCTGAGGAGAGCATGACCCAGACAAGCAGACAAAGGAGGACAATGAATGTGTGCGAGAGGAGGGCGAAAAAGAAAATTCCCTTTCCAGTTTTTACAGTGGCGTCTGTGTGCTCTCCACTTCAATTATCTAATGTGTGTTTACACATTTCACTCACACAACTCCCTCCCCTTTGTCCTCTACTGTTCACGCTGCTGACTTGATTGCCCCACATCCTCTTTTACCTTTCTCCTCTTTCTCTTATCTCCTCTCACGCTCCTCCTCTTTCCCCTCATCCCGCACTTTTCTGCCGTTCGGTCCATACCGCCCCTCACAAGACGAGCCTCAGTTGCTTGTCTGTAAAAACTTTCCACTGAGACCTTGTCACTCAGAAGAATTAGACGCACAAGCCTCCTCACATATCCCAAACGATATGCAACATTGCTAATGAGCATCGTGCGGCGCTCTCCCACTCTGTTGTTCTTCGTCTTTCTTTCATCTATCCTCCATCCTTTCTGCTTCCACTCCTCCCTTTCTACCTCCTTTTAGTTACCAAGTATAAAAGCTTATCCTTGCAGATGACTCTGCTTTGTATGCTCTGAAGGTAAGAGCCAAGTACCTCAGGAGAGAGACTGTACTTCCAGTACTAATGAGGCCTGGGGAGACCCAAACATAGCTAATGCTGCTGACAGATAATCATCAATTCCAACAATGGCCACCATCATCGCCTGTACCACCATCATCATCATCACTATCATTGCACCCTACATCTTTATTATCCTCTTTTTCTTGCATCAGTCCCAGTGAATATTTGACTTAGAAGACAAAACATAAGCACTTGTTATCACTACCCAACATTTTCCTGGCCGATATGTATTGATTTCTGATCTAATCATAGTTTGAAGAGACCAAAATAGAGAGATTCTCACAGACAACGTTTCAAAGCTGAAAGAAAACAAGACTGGGGTATCAGAAATAGAAATTCGGCAGCAAAAATGCAAAGTTGTCCAGCGTTCGGGGATGTCAGTTTTGCCTCAATGGTACAAGCCACTGTTCACGGTGGATTCACACCACAGTTCCCATAGTTTTGCTTCAGAGAGGAGATGCAAAGCTGTGATCCTGTAACAGCCACTGATAAGAAAAGCAGGAATTCTCAATTGGGTTACACACAATGCGATTTGTTTCGAGCATGACCGAGTGTACTGAGAGACGGTTCCCAAATTAGTCCAGATAACACAAATGCAAACTGAGGTATGCGCTTTTAAAATGAATTTCTGCAGGTTTAATATACACTTTACTATTTACCCAGCACCATCTGTCAGCACTGATCAAATAAATAGTTGCGGAATGGTGATATAACAGCTTTATTTTGCATCATCCAACCAAAACAAAAAGTATCTCAAAGGAACCGGTTCATGATATAGCGAATATAGTGCTCATCAGTGGCACCAAAGTTGTCAATAACTGCTATTGGATTGGAATAAATGATGCATGGATAACACTTGAAAGGTTCCAATTACGGCCTCCAGTAACTTTATATATAACCATTACTATTATGTGAATGTGGACCATCATAAGATACTGAGTCCAATTTTATACCAACTCTGGACTGATTGCTTCCTAATCAAAACAGGGACAGGTGGTTGAAAGGGGTATTTTAAAACTGCCCATTCTTTTTTTGGCAATCAGAATGAGGAGGTATTATAGTGCTCTATATTCGCAACGACAAAATGGCGTCTAACCGAGGACAGATGTGTGAATTAGAAATGAGGGCCATGTGGAGCTTGCCATTTTTAGACCTATATTTAGGGCCTGTTAAAAGAGTAATGACCATCAAAGGCCTGTAAAAGAGAGGAATTGCCATTAGAGCCCATATCTAAAAGGTGATTTATTACACTCTAATGGGAGGGAAATGGTGCTCTGCACATCAAAAGGACAAAGCAACATTGTATAAAGACACCGAAAATAAACCTATTCCGCCCTCATGCAACTAAACTAGGTTGATTGTGTGTCTAATGTTAAGTATATTTTCGAGGATAGCTGCAGGGTTTTTGCATTAGATAATTTTTTTTCAAAGTATTGGCAAACTTCTTCAGTTGTATGTAATGCCTTGTGTATGTACGGTTCTCGCAGGAGATGGAGGAATGTGATTTTGAGGGATTTATAGCCAGTTTTTATGATCTGACTCCTGAAATAGTCCCGTCGAGTTTCGTGCCAACAATGTAAGGATAATTTTGGATAACTCCTACCACTTCAGCAGAGGTCTTGCTGACAGTGCGGTGGTGGGGTTTCCAGTGTGTCATCCACACCTTTCAGCACCTAGTTTAATCTAATGATATGAACAGTTTAAATAGGCAGAGCGTGGTTTCTTGTGGGTTTTGCAATGTGGAACACTGCCTGACACGCAGCCTGAATTGGCATTGCGTTTGTTTCATTACAGACGCTGCGAAAAGGAGGAGAAAAAAAAAAAAGAAAGAGTGCTGCCAGTGCTTCGTGAGATACAGAGATTCAGGGTTGGCTTCCTGTGCCTACTGAGCTGATAATCAGTCCTATAGAACCACTGGCTCAGTTCAGCAGGAACAGGAGTCCAGTCCACTCACCACCGAAACCAAACAGGAACACTGGTCCTTTTAGCCTTTAACAGTCTGGACAGAATTAAGCTGCTGCTTCTCTGCGCAACAGAGCTTTTTGGGTCTTTATATCAAATAGTTTTTTTCCAAAAATAGATGAACCACTGTATTAAAGTATTAACACTGTGCATTGTCGCCTGATGAACTGCACTAAGGCAGCATTTAATAGAATTATGCCTTTTTGTTGGGTACCTAAATCCTGTAATCACCCTGTAAGAGTCAAGTTATACACTTATTCGGGGATAAACGTATGAATTTCTCATATAAAGTGCTACACTGATGCATTTGGTGTTCACACATTTGTAACCAGGCCTCAAAAATGTACTACCAGGCAGGCTCTACTTTTTACACGTCTCCAAATATTGTGTAATGCTCCAATCTGTACATATCTGTTTCTTCCAGGTTGCTGACTCCAGATGGAGATGACAGCAGTTTGGCACATCGGACGCACAAGGTCCAAGCACTCAACTCCTCTTCCTCCGCAGGAGAGGGGACACCGTACAATCGCTCAGCAGTGTGAACACCAGAAGGCTGCACTTTTACTCTACAGCCGAGGCCAACTGGCAAGGTTGAAAGCACAGCAGCTCTGTTCATAGAAGTCTACAGAAACTGCTGGGGTGTATGAATTAGCAATACCAACAAGCTACACTGCTGCTGGTTAGAGATACAGTAAAGGATTGAAAGAGATGTATTTTACATATGAAAACAGTGCAGCTCCATCTGTGTTAAACAACTTCAACCGCTTTGTTTAAGGCAAGTTTCTCTATGTGTGAGCGTAGTGTCTACGTGAAGGTCCATGTGTGTTTAGTCTGAAGCCATGATCTGGTTCTCAGGAGTTTAGACTGGAAATACTTTGAGGGTAGTCATGTTATTATACATAATACATTACTTCATTGTGACCTGTGATAACACTGGAAAATACTCAACAGATGACACTCAGGACATCTCTGTACTGTGACGACAGCTGTGTTTACTTTTAATGATCAAGTAATACTGGCAAACAATGATTCCTGTCTTTAAGTTTTTGATATTTTAATAAACATTTGTTTTTTAAAAACTAATGCATTTTATTTTTTTTCATTGACCAACATTTTTTTTAACTAAAGTCAAGCAACTATATCGTATGCCGGCATTACGTTATTCCTTCTGCAACTCACGTTTCATTTCATTGCAATGACATCAAGAAAAATTTGTCTATATTTTTATCCAAACACATCAACAGTTTACGATATGAAACTGCTCAATTCCCTCAATTCTCAAATGTTAAAGTCCAGTGGTCATTTTTAGCACTGTACACACAAATGCATCAGTATTTTGTTAAATATTTATTTTTGTATAATCAGTGTTCAAAATCATGCCACATAATATTTATTTTATTAAAAATACATTTCTGCACAAATATTAATTATATTGATTGGCATTTGAATTTCCTTTCCTCCATTCCTAAAAATCTTCCTCTGAGCATGTGTAGCATGAAGGATTTATACTGTGAAACAATTATATGAGTGGGAGGACACTGACACGTTGTACGAGCTGCTGCTTCTTTGCAGTGTGATCTGTCACTGGTGAAGTGTCCTTGTGGGCCTTGTAGCTGTGTTCTGTGTGCATGCGTATAATTGTAGCCTCTCCACATAATCTTTCCTCGCTGTGTTGTTTTGACACACTCCTGTCATTTTACCACAGCATATCTACACAACAGAGCGGCTACTTGTCATTCTGCTAACGAAAACACCGAGCTGAGGGTGAACTCGCCTCTTTGTGGTTCTGTGCATCAATGTGTGTGTGCTGCTATGCGCTCCCACCTGTTTTAGTGCGTCGAGGCATGTGCGTGCATATGTGCAAGTATGTTTTGAAGAGCCTTGATCCTGAGGTGAACTCGGTTAGCATCGCTTGATGAGCAGCTTCCACCGTTTAGTCTGAGCTCCAGTGAACTGAGAGCACACGCTGCTTCCTCGAGCAGACCCGACCGATCCACCACCTGGACAGACAAAAGCGTTCACACTCAAAATGAGGGAAACACACAGGCAAGATTTCATCGAACTAGTAAACATCTAATGCAAAAATACAGAACACTGCATTCAACATTTTCATACAGTGTAAATTAATTGTGTCCACTCATAACTCAGTATGTCCACATGTACATGAATATTCCAATATTATTATTGTAAATTTCACAGTATTCTGAATTCTGTCTGATTCACACATGTCGGATCTGCCTACATTCTTCTGTTTTTATGAGGATTCTTTGGACATTTGGAAAATGTATCTAACGTGTGCGTTTTACAGCATGTTGTGACACAAGGCCCCTGTTTATGGTCAGGTAGAGTAAAGACAAAGATCCTCTCTAGTAGACATGGAAGTCCACATCTCTGGTCGGAAGGAGAACGATAGAAACAGGTTTATAGATATGGAAGAATAATAGTGTAAAGTCGACCTGTTTCGGAAAGGGAAAAAAAAGGAGGCGGCTGTGAGTCTGGAATGTCTACCATGGTGGAAAACTAAACATTAAAATATTGTTAATGGGGCATGCATGGCTGCAAGTAAAGAGGAATATTAGAAGAATATTGATTTTCATTGTAAACAGCTTATTTGGAATATTGCCCTTTTCAGAATTAAGGAAAGACTAGAATATTAGCGTGCATGTACAGTAAATGTAGTCTGTATTAAAATGCCAATCGCAAATTACTTTGGGCAGGAAGAAATCACCCCATTTCCTCACCGTGTGTAAAATCTCTGTTGATGCATCCAACGATTGCTGGGAGAAAACGGCAGAGTTGACCAAGAGGTTCAGGATCGATAGAGGAGCTGGTGAGGGCAGCTGAGGTTGTGATGACAGCAGGGCGGCCAGTGACTGCAGCCCATCGACCGGAAGAGGATGACCTACGACTGAGAAAACGGAGTGTAGCTGGTCCCACGCCTCTTTGATGCGTACCTAGAAAACAAACATAGCATGTGGGTTGATGGTCATAGGGGGAAGTTCAGTTTTATTTATGTACCCGACTAGAAGCGAGTATTACTTTGAGTATCTTTCCTGCAAATAAAAATCAATAGATTAGTAATTCTCAAACGATGGAGAAAGATAACCTTGTGTGAGCCGGGCTTAAGATCGTAATGGGAGAGATGACGGAGACGACAATGAGTCTCCTAAGGTTATGAGAGGAGGCGGACAAACGGGAGACAGAGAGATGAAACTCCGGCCAACTGGCCAGACACTTACTGAGAAATCGATACTACATCACCCTTTTCACCCTTCCCTCCCTCACCAATGTCTCCCTCTCGGATAGGGCTAATACATAATTTATTCTTTAATGCATTATTGTTTCTTCTCTGTATTTGTCTTGAGGCTGTGACACAGCTGCCAAACACAGATAATAGACCGTACACATTCTTGTATTGTTGAGTTATGACAGTGCACATGTTATCGACAGAATAGCCAAGATTGGATCCTTGGATCCATTCAGCTATCTCAAGTTAATATTAACCCTTTAAACGCCAAATACAGTGTATCTGATCTTTACTGTTTAGCTGCAGAAGTGTTGCTGATAAAGTGCATTAACTGAGTGAATCATAAAATAGGTCAGTGGGTTAAAACAGGTAACCAAGAAGAAAGGTTAAAAAAAAAATGCTACATAGATTTATTTATTTATTTATTTATTTATTTTTTGACAAATCTTACCAGCTGTTCATCTCTCTGGTGCCCCCTGTTGGTGGGGTGATGATAAAACGTGAGCAGCCACAGGAGAGGGCTGCAGTCCTCGGGCCCTGCTGTCACCAGAAGCTGGATAGCTACCTCCACCCAGTGGGCGCATCCAACCAGCAGGAACCAGGCCTCGAACAGCTGGTGGTGCCCTCTATAGGACAGCAGGACAAACTGTACTCAACAAAAGGCCCATAAAGTTGGGATCTAACGGGATGAGGCTTGTGACTTTTGTGTGCTAAAATTGTTCCGTCGAGGCTCATTTATTTGTTTCTGGTGGAGCTTAAAACCACATCTTCTTTACGGTATAATATGACTGAAATATCGTTCGTAAACAACAAGAGCTAACCATCCTCTGGGACGACTGTACAAACTACAGTATGTTCATGCCTATGAAGACTGTAGCAAGTGGGGAAAAGCTCTGCAGAAAAAATAAGTGGTAAAGCCTTTTTGTCCAATCTATCACAGTTAACAATTTCATTATGAAAAAGGCAAAAAGTGCAATAACATCTCTAACCTGAGCAAGTAGGGTGGTCTCAGTTAATTTCAAAATAGGCTGGCACTTAACCCATATTAGCCTCAATTTTTCCAAGGTATGTGTGAACCGTTTCCTTCAGCAGTAACTACACTAACAAAAGGCTGCCATTGTAAAACAGAACTGATAATTGTTACTCCAATAATTTACACCCGAACGGTCATCCAAGCCAGTTAAACACAAATCTGGCCATTAAGTTAATGAGGGTGGAGGTATTTTAATATATTTGTCGTAAGGAAGAAACTAATGTTATATGACAAATAGTTTGGTGCTGTTTGCGTCACAGGAGCAGAGACAAAACTGTGATTGAATCATTTTTCTCAACCCATTCAACAAAGGACAATAGAACAGAGAACAAACAACCAGAAGCAAAGCGTTTTACACAAATGGGACAAAAACTGAGTCACAACACAATGAGGAGCAGATCTGAATGCTGAGTATCACTTGTGTTTTTATAACATTAAATAATATTCTGATCAACAAATCCTCCTGTCCAGAAAAGTCTTTTCAATTATCACTATTTATCATACATATTCAACCCTTGATTAATTAAGTGCATTTCCATATGTAATGTACAACACTTCCAAAATCCCATATTTGAGGAATGCTATACTTACAGAACCGGTTTATGGGATGTCAAGGCATATAATAAAAGAAAGTGACTAGGGCTCAGGTCAGTATATTTGGATTAACTAGAAAACTAATCTGTAGCTACTCTATCAGACACAAAATACATTTGCGAAGGTTTTCTTTGTCTTCTGATCTTCACATACTGAACTGCCGATTGGACAAACAGTAATTGAGAGAATTGTTATGCCACTTTAGACAGAATGATCAGGGATTCCTTATGTCAAATGTAAAAAGTAAAGTCTGAAAGCCAGAGATTTGGACAGAGGAGCTGAAGTGCAACACAGTGATACAGAACCACACAGCTGCAACAGTGAGACTCTGACTTGACGTTGGAGCAGGGATAAGGCTCTCTCTCAAATTTCCCTAATACCATCATTAGAGCTCTCTTCCCTCTTCCCCCTTGGCTCCCACATATGAACAGCGGCACCCCTCTGCAGGGCCCTGGCAGCTGCATCTTCGCTCAGAGCAACACAACACACTACTTTCCCACCGCTGGCTCAGAACTATGTTTTGGGAATTCTGCGTGAAGCTCCAGAATGGAGCAGCGGTGGGGATAATGGGCCCTGTTAAAAACCGCAGCTGGAGGGTATCGTCGCCATCTCTACGACATCAACTGTTTTCTGCTTTTTATCTGTGTCTCTTATCATATTTCTTTCCATATGCCTCAAACTAAGGCTAGCTTTGCACTTTTATTTTATGCTAATATCGATTTTCTCTTTTGTCCTCATTCTCCCCAGTTATCCTTCTTTTGGATTCCTTTTCTCACTCTTATTGGGCGCTCCAACAATTGTTTCCTCCACAGCTCTCTCTTTCCCAAGCTAATAGTCTCTAATGAGTGCTTGGAGGAGCCATGCAGTGCACCAGGACCTTTCTGCTGCGATGCAAGGGGAAAATATCTAACTAACCATCTCCTCAACAGGAGCTAATGGAAATAAGAACACCACACAGGCATTCAGCAGGGCAAAGCAGACACACATTACCACAGTCTCTTTGCAAGTTTTTCCCACTCTAACCTGATGCTGCCGCCTCCGTCCTCTTCCTCCTCCTCCTCCTCCTCCTCCGCCAGTCTCCGTAATGAGCCGCTGAGCCAGTTCAGGTGATGTCTCCAAGCGTCCTGAGGCATCTCTGAAACAGCAGACACCAATATACAGACATAATGGGTACTTGTAGAACAAATTTACATTTTTTCCAATCGATCAGAATCCACAAAATTGTAATCTAGCGATGAGCTCAATGTTCAGTTTACCATGTGAAATGACTTTCACTGAGAATTTTCCAAATATTAGCCATGAGTATTTATCCAGGCAGAACAGAATCAACCAGAAGTTGCAATTACTTTTTCCACTGCGTAATGTGCCACAGCAGTGATCGCATTCCACATAGTTCTGTTAAAAATAACATTTCTACGCAACCTAATTCTGCGCTGAAACCACACCTACATTAGGCTGATTAACTAACTTTGACAAATCTGTCAAATCCTTGATATCTAGATCCCTGTCTTCCCCTCAGGCTGTGTTTTAACAATGCAAAGTAATGTCTTAATTTACTATTTCTCAGAGGGAGAACAAATCACGATAAAACCTCAAACTCTCTACTTTTCACAGCACTATTTCCATTCAGTCTCCGGTAAAAAATGGGCCTTCACCACACACACATACGCAGTAATAATTAACCCAGAGGTCTGGCTGGGCTCCAGTGTGTCCCTAAATGGCTCCATTCATGTAAATCATGCCTGCCTACAGGCCAGTCTGGACACACACTGATAAGCACTGCTCCGCTGTGCCCCTGCATTTACCTACCTGCGTCCCCCCAGTAAAGGTAATATATATTCAATGTGTATGAAATGGATGCTGCTTCTTGAGCAGATGAAACAGGTGTAGCAGTGTATTCGTGCCAGATGATCAGTCCAAAATGAAAGCAGAGGGGAAACTCATTAATCTTCAGTATAGATCTTTTATAAGCAATGACACTGGGAATGCAAAAGCTTCACTTCCGTTCCACATCATGTCAAAACACTTAACCAATTGTTAACCACTGATTATTGATGAGCAAGAACAAGAAACACAAGAGCCAACTCACCCTGCAGCAGGAGATCTGTGTTTACACATAGTTAAAGAGTATTAGAAGTGACGTTTTCTCACAATACTAGGCTTTGTGCTTTGTGTCAGGTCTCACACACATACAGTACATATGAGTATATCTGTAGACACACTTACCTGACGGCTTGGTCAAGAGAGGGACCAGAAGAGACTGAGGTGACTGTGAAAAAAAGGCCTTCAAAGGTACACGCCTCTGAAACAGGCAGGAAAATTTCTTCAACTTCATGAATGTAAATCATCCTTGCCTCTAACTCATACATCAACTGTGCCCTGAAAGCCTGAAAAATGGCATTTTGAATGGGACGCTGTGTAACAGTGATACAGTAGGTGCTAATGCGTAATGTAGCGTGTAATAGGTAGCGTTTAGTGCAGTGTGACTACAGCCATTAAGTCTCCTGTAAATACACTGTAGCACTGCCATCTACTGGTTAATAGCGGTGAAAAGGAATACAATCATATTCACAAAAGCGTGAGGCAGATAATACATCAAACCTGCATAGTAACACATCTGTTTTTTTGCCTTTTGACAGTAATGGCTGACTGGTGGTTGCCAGCTAATTCCCTGCAGTCACAAAGACTGTGTTGATGGATGATGCAGGTCCCCTATACTATAACAGGCCTATAGTATGCACTGTATATGTGAGGGCTGGGCAGAAGTTTAAGACGTAGTGCCGCATCGGTGCAACAGCTCCAGAAAGTTTCCCCCATTGGAGGCAAATTATTTGTACAAAGGAATAACCTGCAAGATAATGATTAAAAGCAATTTGTATTCAGTGTGTTGAAGGCAGATGTGTGAAATGTAGTGTGCAGAGTATAAGCAGGAGATTAGATGATAAAGATGTGGAGAAGTCATTCATTGTTACGCTATTTTGTCTGCTGAGCAGAGATAATTGTTCAACTATGTGAGCACATCTAAGCCTGTGGCAGAAAAATGATCACCCTTTCACTTCCAGAGAGCGCATTGGATGGCTATTCTTGTTAATTTATTGTAAACTATAAACTGTATTAGAGGTCAGTCCTCCGGTGCAGCACCCTGATAAGAACATCTGTCCCTGTTCACTTGTCACGTGCCAAGTGTTGGCACATTATGCAGTGAGTCTCCAGTGTGTCAGTAGGTGGTAGCTGTACCTCAATATTTATAACTTATAAAAGATTCTCTCTGGCAAAGAGCAGACAGCAGAGGAAAAATCTATGACTTCATTATGCCTCTCAGCGCTAAATTTTACTGCAAATAAATATTCACAGCACACTTTTACATTTTTCGTTAAGAAGATAAACCATACCCGTGGCTCTTGCAGTGCCAGCTCCCTGAGGAAACAGCTGGTGAAGGCTTGGATAAGATGCCTAACAGACTCATTTTCTTCTGCTTGCTTAAGGGTGAACCTGAAAGGCACGCAACCATACACAGAAACACACACCCACACCGCTTTAAAACAGATCAGATTAACAAAGTCACAGGAAATCACTGAAGAGGCCAATCATACTGATAATCATGCTTTCGTAGATATTGCATGAATAAAAGATGAACACGCTAGCACTCACCTGAAAATGTCGTTTACAACCAAGAACATAGAACAATGTTGAACGCAGGCTTTAGGCTGAAACACACAAAGACACGTGATGAGAACGGCAATAATGGAATGTTTCATATTCAGATTTAAGACAAAAACAATCCAACACTTGATGAAAAAAAAGTGGGTTATACCCATATGAACAGGCCTTTGTGTTTATGGATAATTAAAGATGTACCCAACATACAGACCACAGGGTGTCACTGTTGTATTGTCTACAAACCTCCCAACCACAGCGCCCTCTCCTCTCCAGTCACACTCTCTCCATATTAACCACTCAGTTTACCACTCTGTCAGTCCTTACTTCACACACACTTACCCTCTCATCTCCAGCTAATGTACACTCATCATATGTTTTAGATTTAACACATTCTAAAACGCCCCAGTGCAAACATTTAACAGCTGTACTGTTCCCGTCCGCCTCCCTATGCATGTTTATATATCTTATAGTCCCTCATTATTCTCCCTCTAACCACTTTCATATAGGGACATGCACTTCACTATAGGAGGAGCACATGTTGTCTACATTTCATAGGCCAATCCTAAAGTACAATAGAATACTAGGAAGTGTGAAAGAGGGTAAATTACTGACGAATTTCTCTTATTGAAAACTCTTCTTATTTGAAACAGTTAAATATACTATTTTGGTGGCAAAAGAAAGTAAATTCTAAGTGTCATGGATATTTCTGAATCCGTTTGCTTCCATCTCAGCTGTGAATACTCCAATAAACAACCTGGATGCTGAAACATTATTTTCCCTCTGGTCAAGGCAGAATTGACCAGAACCTCCAAGAACAAAGAGCTCCACCCAGTGGATATTCAGTGGCATTACACAGTTTTTACTTTCCTCAGTTCAAGTGCTTTGATCCTCAGTTCTGACGTGTGTGCGTTACTGTTTTTTGGGCCTTTCCGAAAACAAACCAGCATTAATTAAACTCCGCTTAGTTTACAATAACATGTATGTGTATAATAGGACCTATGGTCTGATGTTGTCGTCACTACAGGCATACACGTGTGCATCTGTGTTCGTCTGTTTCATGCCAGCCTGCGTACATGTGTGTGAACTGTCATGGCTCCCCCCAGTGAAAACAGATGGGTGTTTTTAGCATCCTCCTCCATACCTTACCACTAACACTTCAAGGAGGGTCAATTACAGCACGCAACAAACATCCTGTTTTTGGCAGTAAGGCCCAGGAAGTGAGTGTTTATTGTTATTGGGCCTGCGTCTCACTGAATCAAGGGGGGGGGGGGGGGGGGGGGAAAC
>JAPQRQ010000028.1:30301217-30329046 GCA_037367365.1 Apogon talboti
ATGGAAACACAATACAGTTTTTAACACAGAAAACCCAAAGTCTTCCATGTGCATGTACTTGGCTGCAATAGTTGTGGTCAGAACTGTAGGTAGGTATACTAGCATGTCTCACTGCTGTTAATTCTGCCCTCCCATGTGGAAGTAAAAGTGTAGTGTAGCATGTCTACCTCAGAGGTAAAACCATTAATGCACGTCACTCTGCCACTATTCCATCTCCAAACCATAAATTCCTCCTTCAGAGAGGCAGGGAGAGGTTAGGGGCATGAAGTTGCACTTATGGGAGTAGGTAGATGGAGAAAGGACCTAGGTTTTTTTTTTTTCTTTGTGGGGGTGGGGAGAGAAAAATTGCTTGAGTTAGCGTAACAATAAAAAAATTGGCTGGGGTCCCCGAGCCCGTCTGTGTGCAGTTAACCTGGTTGTTAACACTGAAGGAAATGCCACCCAGCAAATGGAGTAGAGCTATAAAAATAACACAACATCTGTACAAATGTTGCTCACACTTGCTTCTCCTGACCCCTACGGGTACCCGGAATGCCCGGCGCCACAGACCCACCCGGCCCGAACAAGGAAAAAAAGCTCTTGATAGCATTAGCATGGCCTTCCCTTCAGACTGGTTCCTCCTCCTACTCCTCTCCATCCCGACTACTCCTGTCTTTACTCTCTGAAGCTTCATCTTTCTATTTCTTTATTTTCAAACCATACACAGCAGCTTCCATATGACTCACAGACAAGGCCATAAGGAACGAATGGTCGCCCAGCACAAAAAGAAATGTTAGCAGCAACAGATCAAAGACAGAACACCTCCACAAAGATCCATGGAGTGGCATATCAAAATAAAACATCTAGCTCTGCAATTTGCCAGGGTTGGAAAAGATCTGGTCTTCATTTCGAGGCACAGAAAACAGCTACCGCTGGAAGTGCACGCACAACAGACAAAAGGAGCAACACACACTCAAAACATGCACACAGAGCTGCCTCAAAGAAACCACGTGTTTCATTGAAAGAGGACACAGCAGTGGAGCCCAGGAGAGGGAGGGAGAAAGACAGAGGGGTAGGGTAGTGTATGCAGGAGGTAGTGGAGGGGAGAAGGAGAGCGGGGGCAAGGGAGAGAGCCAGATTCCAGAGGATCTGGATTGAATTTAACAGCGGGATACGCAACAACTGTATGTCTTCAAGCTGTCACGGGAAGCCCAGGCAGCTCTGCTGGCGGCCCCCACGCCTCACGGCAAATACACTTCCCTCACAGACACAGGAAGTGATATCACAGGGCCGCACACCAGGACTGCCTCTGCTTCCTGCCGACTGGCTGAAGGGATAGGTAGAGCAGTCCACCGCTGAAGTGGAGCTCACTGACAAAGGGAAACAGCTTTAATAAGTAGCAAAAACATCCAGCTGAGAGTGCAGGAGGGATAGAGCTTTTATATCCATGATTTAAAGGCTAGTACCATACACGTTTATTATAATAAACACAACACACAGCAGAGCTATATGTCAAAATGAATCATCTTTGAGGAAACTGAGCTCATTGTTGAAAAGGACATGACTTGTTTTGTGTTCTGTTCTTAGAGAAATCCTGGCCAAAAATTTTGTTTTTATATTTCTCCAATTCCTTATCTTTTGTTTTTGCTGTTTCCTGCCAAAAATGCAGCCATGCATCCATGTATGTTCTTTTTTGGAGGTGGCACTAAACTAAAAAAGGACAATGCCAGCTTAGACAACTTCCTCTAAAAATGCAACTCTATCTTACTGTGGTATCTCAAATCTGTTTAAATTGTGGTTCTACACTGAGATATAAGGCTCGTTAATAACTAAACTGGAACTTTTTGGATTAAAAATGCAATTTCTTTGGTTTTTATCAGCTCTATATGGAGTACAGCAACCTAATTTTAGTATTTCTCAAATTATGAGTCAAATATGAATGCCAAAGGTAGTTATACATTTAGTTCTTAGTGTCTGCAGTTCATCAGATTCAGGCTTATTATTTATAGATTAAAGTCTTGCTGGAGTATTTTATTTACCTTTATTTTATTTTTCTATTTTTATGCTAATTTCTATGTACACTGCACTGGAAAGGAGAAGCTCTCCAATCTCGTTGTACACCAGTATAATGACAATAAAGGGTATTCTGATTCTGATTCTGATTCTGAGTAATTCACAGTGTTAAACTGACAGGCTTGATGCTACGAGGAGATAGAGACTACTGACTGTCCAGGCTCTGCGTGCATGCATATCACACATGCCTATCTACCAAGTGGGACAAATGGCTTAAATGAAGTTAATAGGTTTTTCAGAGGCGGGCTGCAGCCCCAGTGAGAGCTTTAAATTCCTGGGCTCGGTAAAGTCATCACAGAGAGAAGATGAAGACAGACAGAGAGAGACAGAGGAAAAAAAAAAAGACACAGACACAGAAAGTTTATAAGCCGGGTGTGGCTCCTCATCATCAGTCACAGATAACAAATTACACAGATATACAAGCGCGCAGAAAATGACAAAACATCTTTGACACTGGTGTCTGTATCTCCCTCAGCCGGTCGATTGTAGTCTTCGTGGGAGAGTCTGCACGCAAATACACCAGTACAGATGCATTCAATATAGACCAACACATTAAGCCTTTTAGGTACATGTTTGTGGATCATACCTGGTTGAAGTTGATGGGCTTCTCCCTGCGTCCCGTCTGCACCAAGAGCTTGTACGCCAGAACACCGTCGTCAGACCCATTTTTGTAATTGCTGAAAGTGATGCGACCAGCCTCCCAGTCTTTGTCAAATGCTTGCTGGAGACCTGCAACAAACCGCAGCGAGGCAGATTTGTTAGATGGGAACACTTATTCCCTGTTGCCTTCATTTTCCCTCTGTGACAAAAAGCACGATTCACATGGAAGAAACGACACATAACAACTCAGCACAGTACAAGAGAACATAACACAACACTGCAACCTAAGCCTAACCCTATAATAAGGCTGATTGATTTAATATGATAACTCGGTTCCATTCTCAACCACCAAACAAGACTTCAAAAGCCTAAAAATCTGGTGCTTTTGATTCAGAGCAATCATTAGGGAAAATATCAGTAACATGTGTCTCCTTTTCTATACTACTCTCTAATCCATATGTGCATCATTCCCCTCCTCTCGGCTCTCCCCCAAGGCCCATGCTGTGGTCCGTCTGTGGGAGATGTTGTTTTGGGTCTCGTTCCTTGGCCTGTCTGGCTCCAATTTGTCCCACCATTGCAGAGAGCAGTATCAGACACAGCTCCTTCTCTCTCAGCCACAAACTCTCTGTGTGGCTCCCAGCCTGCTCGCACACAGACTCACACAATGTGTTTTATCCTTCGGAGACAGTGAATGCTTTTCCTCATCGACAGTCTGTAAATGGTTTAAGGTTTTTGTTGACATGTTGATAATATATCCCTGAAAAATGGCGCAGTGAGCGTGAATATATACTGCAAGTCAACCAAAATTTAATTGAAAAGAGCCATAAACTGTGTGTGTTTGAGTGTATTTTGCGTGCCAAATGTTTTAACATTTTGAACTAACAAATTTTAATAAGAAATGACAAGGCTGGAGCTGGAGCAGCACAAGTATGAGCTGGGAGGAGTTGAGTGTCAGTTTGCTCAAAACTGCCAACATCGTCTTCTCAACAGCCTGGGGCCTGGTGTAAAACTATGGCCTCCCACTTTGTGCTCCTCCATCGCTCCCACTTTCTGAAAAGGCAATTGATCTTAATCAGCTACTGTCAGTGTCCATTTCGAAATCCCACCCACTCTTGAACTCCTGCCCAACATCTTGTTTTCGGCAGAAAAATGTCAAAACACAAATGAAAAGTATGATCTCAAAAGCATGTCACGGGAAAATAATTTAACCACATGCTCAAACGGTCTAAAACATTGATGTTAAATCATAGACCGTATAAAAGAAGTGGGCGTAACCACTCTGACGTTACCCATTGGTTTTTGGACTGCCGATTAGAAGCCTCAAGTTTGTGCTTTGGCTGCTAATATCTGTGCTTATGGAACCAGAGTTGGAGGGAACGTAAAAGGTGATTGGTGTAACTCATCACACCAGCACTACCTTAGGGGGACCGTAAAACAGTAAATTTCATGAAACATTTGTGTAAAAAAACAACAAAAAACAAAACATTGAAACAAAAACGTGAAGGTCTTTTTGTTTAACTACAATTACTCTAAAGCAGTCAGGCGAAAAAAAAACAAAAACATTTATTCAATGAACAGAAGCTCAGAAAATGAGCGTGAGCTGCAATGACACTGAAACAAAGACCACATGGCAGACGTCGAAGTGTTCTATTAGCCCAGAAATAAAACAACTGGGACCAGACTTAGTAGAAACAAAATAATTACTAGGTACATCAACAGAGAAAGTCAATGGAAGTCAGCTGAAGCCAGCCTTTTTTTAAGACAGAATCTAGTGAATGTCAGTGGTTTTAGACTTAAAGATACTTCTACACCAGCTTCACTCTCAAACCATAGTTACTGCTTCTCGTGATTAATGGACAAAATGTGTGACACCTATTTCAGAGAAATGAATGAGAGGTTTATCATACTTCATAACTACATAGTTTTATTCTGTAGTGTATTGGCATGTCAGGTGTAATGTTTAAGGAATGAATATTCTGTGTTTCTTCATTATACTGATGCATTAAACCTGACAAGGCCTTAGTAACAGTAACACACAACATGCAACGTTCGTGTAATTTTACCTTGTAACCAGTCCCTGAAGTAGTGAAGCCACATGCGAGGCAGCTGCCCGTTGTCCTCCTTCAGAACGTAGCGAACAGTGTGGAACCTCTGGTGGAGCTGGTAGAGCAAAGGCTGGTTCTGGGCGTAGTCGGCCCGCTGTGTCACCACATACATGTTGTAGAAGGAGAAGAACTTGAACTGGGCGCCGATGAAATCGTACTCGCTGGTCTCTCTGGGTACAATGTCCGTTAACTCCAGACCATCCCTCACCTGGGTGGTCCCGTATAAACTGACTCCCAGCAGGCAGAGGAAGAGCACAATCACAACCACCTGGGAACAGAAGGAAATGGATACAGCTCTGCCTATAAATTCCATTACACAGAATGATGGCGTGATAGTTTCAGCTCGCGAAATCACATTACACAATCTGAATGAGATAAAAATCTTATCTACCTCACCAATACAATCCAAAACAAACATGATGAATTGTAAACAAGCAACCAAATGAATAAAAATGGCATGAAGGAAAACACAACACACTCAATTCCAGGAGAATTACGCCAAGGAACTGGCAATAAGGTGGAAACTGATGACAAAACAAGATTCTTTAATTATCTCAACTACAAGCTACCTGATGATTTCATTTCTTGGAGGCTTTGGGAGGTTTGGCCACCTACCTGGATGAGGTCAGACTGTGTATGTGCTTCTGTGTGACTCAAATAGAACGTGACCACAAAAAGCACCACATATTTCCTGCTGGTCTATTCACTTCTGTGACTAACCCTTCTGTTGAAATTATCACCATGGTGAGTCAGTCCAACTACACACACACACTAACCAGACAGAATTTTCCCCCCGTTGACTTTGTCATAGACACAGAAGTTAAACTCACCTTGGTGGTCGGTTGCAGAAGGAACGGAGCATAGTGCTTTTCAGCAAAAGATGCCAGCGTCCAACGGGAGCAAGGAGGCTCGATGCAGCGCAGGCCCAGTGACGCCTCCCCAAACTGGGACAACAGGTCCCGTGTGGAACTGTTATTCTCTGGACTCTGGCCAGTTGATGAGGCTGTGTCACCCTGAGGACCTGAACCGCAACTGAAAGTTGTGGTGGCAGGTGGGGGTGCAGGATGATGGTGGGTAAATGCTGTAGAACTACGAGATCCTCCAGTGCCGCGGTTTCCGGTATTGTTGTTGTTCAGATTAGCATGTGTGCTGCTGCTGCTGCTCCTGCTGCCGTTGGTGTTGCTGCTGTAATATTCATTATTAGGGTTGTTTCTTGCTGGGGCCGTGTTAATGGGTTGCACAGATATTTGGGATCTGGGCTCAGCTGTGGTATAAAAGGCCTGAGTCCGGGGGTCATACTCAGTCCTGAGCTGCACGGTGGACTGCATGGTGATCTGGGTCTGCTGGGCGAAGCCGTGGCTGCTGTAGGAAGGAGGGGGGCTGCTGTACCTCGGGGGAGGTGTGCGATATGACGGAGGAGGGGTTCGGTAGGATGGTGGAGGGCTGTAGCGGCTCCCGTCCGCCCCGTCCAGGTATGCCTGAGGCTCAATCTGGATCACACGATTGGCACATGGGCTAGAGAGAGAAAGCAATGGTGAAAAAATGTCAAACCATAGACTGCTGTGAAAGTCAATATGTCACAGAAATTTCAAAACATACATCAGCAGGTTTTGGGCAACGAATAAGAGCTTGTTTTCTCAAATAAAAATTTCAAAAGGTAGGATTCCTAGAAAGAACACTATAGAAAACAGTATTAAATATAAGGAGAACTAAATTAAATCTGTTAATATGATATAAATCCTGTGTTTTTCTAAATCTAAACCTTTGCCAACAGCGGGAAATATAGAACTTAGACCTAGTGGGGGGAATTTAATAGTGTGTGTGCACATCTGTAGTATTGCTGTGCCAACAAACATGCCCTGACTGGCAGACAGACTGGTGAAGTTTAATAAAGACTGTGACAGATAGACTGCCAGTCAAACAACCACGCAGCCAGACAGAAACAGACAACTTAAGCAGTAATTAGGTTTTGACTGAGGGGGATTAAGGTGAAGATATCTAAAAGAGATAAGTGTGTGTGTGTTAACATTATTCATTGTCAGATCAGAGATGAGAGGGAAACATAAAAGGAAGAATTACTGAGTAGACAACACGAAAGCAATATCCTCCATCTGAAATAAAAGAACTCCTTTGTGTTTGGCTGTGTGAACACGTGTGTGTGTGTTTGCACACCTGTAGAAGCAGCAGAAAATGTCAAAGCGTCGGTCTTCTCGTCTGTAGAGGTCCATACTGAGGATAGCGGGGAAGATGAGCAGCACCATGGCAAAGTTAAACACTACCACCACTGCAGCCTGCCAGAAACACAGAAAACAGTGTCATTTTACCAGAGACGTAGCTTCAGGCTGTGGAATAATATACTATTTGGTGTTGTCTGGCTTCAAATAATTGTATATTTACACTTAAAGCAGCAATAAAAGATAATAGAGCTGGCATGTGAGGAACTCCTTGAACTCCTTATAACACATTTTCAATTCCTTAAAGATTAAAACACTGACTTTGCAGAGAAAAGTAAGGTGTGTGTTTGTATGTAATAGAAGCCACTACAGTGTTGTGGTTAAGTATTTGAAGGAGGTGCACTGGAGCAGAGGGTGGGGGTTGGGGTTAGGTTGGGGCCCTGCCCAGAGTACAATCTGGATCTTGCGTAGTTGCCAGACCACTACACACTACACACACACACACACACACACTCATGTACAGACACACAATCCCGGGTGTGTGCCAGACCACCCAAGGAGTCGGAGGCCCGCGCGGGGCCTGAGGTGATGAGCAGGCGCTGCGGCTGCACAGACAACACACACCCCTTACGCACTCACACAAAAAAATGCACATACACACTCATATTTACTGCCAGCTTAAAAAAGTGTATAACCTCCTACTTAAACCACACCTTAACACCAACCAGACACACACAGTCACACACACACACACACACACACACACACACACACACACACACACACACACACACACACACACACACACACACACCTCTCCTCGCCCTCCCTCATTCCTCAGCTTACTTCTCAGTCAACAACAAGGAGGAATAATGTGGGAGAGAGAGAGCTAAAGGAAACCTCTGTAAGCAGAGAATCACTATTAATTCTCAATTGGCCCAGTAACGTCCAGAAAGATAGTGTACGAGTCCAAACACTCAGACACACACACACATTGCGACCGCAAGCTGACCCCAGAGTGAGGAGATTTATCATCGCATCTGTCCTCCGCACATGAATGTGTGTGTTCTCGTGAGTGTTTCTGCGCTGTTATCTGGACAAGATTTCTGGGTTTATTTTTTTTTTCATACTGATGGAAGGAAGCAATTGAGAAAGAGATCTAAAAAGGAAATACAGAGAGGGAGAGATGACTCCACAGAGGAGTTAACCACAGGAAGTGCTTAATGGTGATAAAGAGACACACATCTCTGCATTGATAGGAGGCTGGCAGATGTGTACCAGTGGTTGCTGCTGTGCCATGTATACGTGTGTTCCATAAAAGAAGATGAGTATTAGGCAGCAAGATCTTCTGTCTCAGTGTAAGGCTGTCCTCCGCTAGCTGCAAAACCACAAGTAAAGTATGTATGCTATGCATGTGTGTGTCTGTTTGTGCGCTTGTGTGTGTGTATAAAATGAGGCTGTGTGGATTAGACCCATGGGGTAAATGGATCATGTTTGACAGACTCGCTGTACTAAAGCCATCTATCCACACATGCTAATATTGCGAGCGCTGCAGCAACATCCCCTCAGTACGTGTGGGTGTGTGCATGTTTGTGTATGTGTGTGAGAGAGACGGAGAGTCGAGAGAAAGATCGCAGTTTCTTGACAACAGTGTATTCTGATTAAATTCACGAGTTCACACCTAAATCATAGACAAGACTGTTGACACACTTTAGGGTGAATCATTTAAACCTGTGATGTGTAAAAGGGCTTGACAACAAGAAAAAAGTGAGTAAAAAGATACTGAACACTAAGGGTGATTGGAAAAAATACACACATCTACTGTATATAAGCATATAATAGACAAATAGATACAGTGGGTTTTCCCTACCATTCTAACAGTTAAATGTTAAGTTTTGACAGCATCCAAGTCAAATGAAAAAGGGAAAATTACACTGAGAGTCCTCCACTACATTTTGCTGTCATGGTTCTGATACTACACTTCAACGCTTGCAGTTACAGTAAATATCAGTTCACATCCATACATAATCATTTGACCAGTGTTATTCTGTGAGTTTGTGTAAATGGCTCACCAACACATTATTTCATTATTTCAGAAATTCATCAGCATATACACATATGTACAGCCTGCATATTTGTTTACACTGTAATGATAACTGTGTAATATTATATTAAAATGAACCCAACACCCCAAAACCCTATGAGCCCTACTATAACTACAGCACCGAAGCCTTCAGAGGGGTTTTTGTTTATTTTCTGGTGTCATATTACAACTCATTCTGATGCTTAAATATAAAACTCAGCCGTCATACAGTATATTTGATGTGTCTTCTCTTAACAGTATTTGTCATTGTGACTGTTCGTATTGATAACGATTCAAAGATTATTAGAAGTAGTTTGTTGGAATGACAGACTGACAGATGTCTTTTTCTGTCCCAGTTTGTACTTTTGTGGAAATGTCTATAATTACTGACAGATGTTAGAGAAGTCAGCGCTCCCCACTGGACTCCCAAACCTTTACAGACACACACGCTAAACCAGTGCTTTTCAAACCTCCCACACAGATACTACAACTCTCCACATACACACACACACACACACACATTAACTCGCGCATGTGCAGAGGGATCTGGTTACATGGACCTCTGCCACAATCTGGACAGACACTGGGCCCACCACTAAACAGCCTCAAAGAGAAAGGGAGAGGGCTGTAGGGATTTAACAAAACACACACTCCGTCTCACACACACTTTCAGTTTGATGAATGAAATCAATAAAACAACTATCTGGAGCCAGTAAGGACTGAAACAGGACTATTAGAGAGAGGAAGGCCCCACATGACTGCTTGAAACACACACACCGCACATAAAAAAACACTCACTACTGGCCATACCTGGAGGGAAAAGGCTCGGAGTGCCGGGATGGGGATAAGAGCTGCCATGAAAAATGCTGTGACATTACTGATGGAGGTGAGAGCCACGCTGGCCCCGGTCCTTTTCAGACACTCCCCTGTACGATCCTGGGAGGGAGGCAGATAAAAAGAAAAGCAATGAAACTGAAGTCTTTTGATCAGAGTGTAGCCAAAGGCAAACGTGTAATGCTTCAGATTATGTACAATTATCATAATACTGATATGACTGACAGTGATTGCAATGATTCTTGAAGCCCTGAAGTGGTCTTAGATAATCCATCTGAGCCTGTCTACCTCTGTTTGAAGTACAAAGGTTGAAAAAAAGTTGAAGAAAGAGCAGAGAGCGTAATGAGACTCTGCCTCTCAAAACAAATCAATTTTTTACCAAAAGCATGGCTGCTGAGCAATTTTTGTCACTACTTCTTCCACTTTTTATACTCAGAGGGTAATGATAAGCACTCATGGAAAGATTGGCAGCAATTGTGTGAAGATTTGAGGACGTGCAGGACCACACAGGGAGTGTTTGCATGCGTGTGCATGTTTGTGTGTGTGTGTATGTGTGTGTGTGTTTTAGACAGGAGAGATCAGGTTCAGCTCTGTTTAGTTTTCATCTCAGCCACACAAAGGAAGCTGGGGGATGTGGGAGGCATAGAGACAAGGGCAAGAGGGAGAGGGAAGTGGAGGAAAACAAAAACAAGCAAATACATGCCTGTGTTTTCCCCCTCTGGAGATGAAAAGTTCTACATAACATACACAAAGATACACACATGCCAAAGGTTGCTGAAATATATACAGTCAGCTGCACATATAAACTTCAACATCCGTCTGCTGATGAGAATAGGACTTATCCTGATGGAGGATGAATCATGCAGATTTCTATTGATCCATTTGCAAATACACTAGCTTTCTGTAAATCGATTACATTAGATTATGCAGATTATGTGCATCTCGGAACTAAAAAAAAAGCCTTTTGGGTAAATACCAAACATCAATGAAACAAAAAAAATAAAAACACTGACTATGACATGTATATGTATATAGGCAATCACTGAATTTTCTTAAAAGGAACACATTTAATATGGCACGTTGCTTAGATAAGCAGCTGAATGTGTGGCACATGGGCTGTTTGATGCTACATCACAGGCACAGACAGGCTTTCACACATTCCTCTATAGTGCAGATAAGAGTACAGAGGGATAAGAGCAGGGGTGAGTTAACACAGGAGAGGGTGGATGTTTGCCTCACCTCGAAAGGGATCCTCTTATTCTGCCCTGTCTCACTAAAGGCATGTGCGAGGAGAAAGACATCGTCCACTCCGACACCGAGGGCCAAGAAGGGTAGTACCTGTGGCAGTCACAGTTGGGTTATGAGCCACAAGTGTGAATTCATAGACAGCACAGGAATTGAATATTCAGAATATTACATGAATCATTGTTTTCTCTTATGATGCGTTAACCTTTAGGCCATCACAATAAACCTTTATACCATTCTGATTTGACAAAATTCACTAATTCACTGGATAAAAAGTAGATTTTCACAATGTGACATGTTATAACATTATCACACATTCCAATATAATATGACTAATATGACAAACAAACACACATTGAAATATTAGTTGTACGGGTCCTATGTCTTTCTGATTTATGAAGTACATAGATGCAAAAGATGCTCACTGAGTAACGCTTGACCTGTTAAACAGAACTGCTTATATTTTTCTGTCTTTTCTATTGTTCTTAGTCATCACATTTCCTGCAATCATGTTAATATGTTGATGATGATGAAAGTGCACTTGAAAATCCTGTGCCCTCTTGTTAGGGAAAGACTGGTATTTTGTCTGAAAGGCTGACAACTGTCTACAGAAGTCTTTCACTGACTAAGAGACAGATGGCCATTGACAGGGCTGTCCAGTGATGTGTGTGTGTGTGTGTGTGTGTGTGTGTGTTACCTGTGTGGTGGCAGCATTGAAGGAGATGCCCAGCAGAGAGCAGAGGCCCAGGCCGGCTGCCACAGACAGTGTAACTAGCAGGACACCCGCCAGCCCTACAGCCCCCTGAGACTTGGCACAGTCCCACCGCAGCATGGTCAGACATGCGTAGGCCAGCTGGGGACAAACAGCGAACAAGTAATTCATTATTAAACTAACCTGTGGTGTGTGAATCAATCATTACTAATCTCCTATTCCCTTGCATTTTACTACCCCTATATATCCATCCCTTCTTTGACTACAGTCTATAGTAGGTCTTGGAAAGTTCTATAATGCGAAATAAGAATTTTTTCTGGTTCTGTCCTTACCATCAGCAGGTAGCCGCTGGCCACGCGGATGACACTGATGTCAGAGAATGACTTGAGAATATCTTCCAGAGTCGTGGTGGTAAAAGTCAAGACCTTCTGAGACGAGTTTGCTGCCACACTCTGCAGCACAGCCTATAGACAAAAACATGGAGAAGAGAGGGAAAAAAGTGTCATTAAAAAACTGAGAGGAATTAACCCTTTCTCGGGCAAGTGACTATATTTGGTAATTTCCACATTACAAAACAGTGATGGTAACAGTTACAGTGAGGACAGTGAGGCAATAATCTCAGGTCAATATGGTCTGTAAGGTCCACCTCTGCATGAACAGTGAGTGTACCTGCTTTGTTAGGTACCATGAAGTAATGGTACTAATGTAAGTAATGATGTTCAAATGGATAATGTGGATGTTGACAGGTGTGTGGATCAGCACTTATGTTATTGTAATGTTCTAAAAGTGATGCACTTTTCACCTTACATGTGTTTTCTTGTATTTTTATACATACTGCTTGTAAAAAATTTTTTTGCCACTTACAGGCAAGAAACCAAATATGGTAACTTCATTGACCTTGATTTTCTACATAATAAAAAATTTTGAAAAATTTCACAAAAGTAATAAATTCTTCTGTCCTCCAATAATACACTATGGCTGAAATTTTGAATTTCAGAATATTTCTATGAGTGAACTATAAAGAGTTAAAAATTGATCAAAAGCAAGATTTAGTAATATTTAATGTATGTTGATGCCTAAAACTGAGAATGATGGGCTTAGTATGGTATCAGAGACAGTGCAGATTTAATTCCCAAGTGAAGGACAGGTGCGACGCAAACCAGAGTGACAGAGCTTATATTGGACCTGCTATTAATTTCATTTACTTAAATTATATTTCAAGTGCCTTCAGATATAGTGATAAATGTATAAGGACCTCACAAACAAAGCACAGAAGTAAATAGAAGCTGGAATTATGACTGAATTACTGCACTCTTTCATAAAGAAGTCAATTTATGGGAAAAAAGGTCTCCTCAGAATACAATAAAAGTTCTTCTTCCCTTGATATGCAACATAACAAACCTAATATTTTCCTCTATTTGTAAGATTATACTTTAGATACACAAGCATCTGATTCAGTAAAACTTCCACCTGAGATGACAGGCATCGACACTTATAGTCTAGCCTGTTTGACAAATAATCTGCGTGCCCTTGCGCAATGAATGAGTAAATCTCATTCTTCACTTCTGAAAAATTCACAACCTTGAATAATGAACTCTGCCTGTGTTGTAGGAGGTATCTGGGAGAATCTGCAGACAGTACCATGACCCATCCTCTCCTCTCTCACTATCTAAGGGTAGACAGATGGCTTCAACATTGAACTACAGTTACTGCTCAGTGGGGAGCAATGCTGGCTGACACACATTAAGAAACACGCACTAGATCACACACACTCGCGCCCATGTGGGAACTCGCACATGTCAGGCGCATACCAACATGCATGCACATACTATTCCTGCAGACACACCTAATCGTGCATGATACACACACATGCAAGAACACAGACACATGCTGTGATACTATTTGATGACTCTCTCTTTATTAATTTCCATTGATAAAAACAGCAGGTTTATGGGTTACTAAATGAGATTTTTTTAAATGGCCGAACCTCCATGAACCAAGATGAATGGCATGTACACACACACTTTTATAAATATATATGCACACACACACACACACACACAAGGTCACACCATGTCAAACAGAGGTTGGGGCCCCCAAAACAAAGACCAGATGATGTCACACATGAGCCACCAATGGGGCCACAGCTGGGAAAGTGATTGTGTGTGAACTTCTGAGTGTGTTTGCACGTGTGTTTGTACGCGAGTGAGAGAGAGGGAGAGAGAGAAAGAGAGAGAGAGAGAGAGGAAGAGAGAGAGAGAGAGAGCGATTCAGTACTTCCTTAATGTATTCCAGACATGCCTACCCCGTTGCTCTATTGCTCCTTTCTACTGAGCAGTGAGAGGAAAGCTTTAGGCCTTTACCACACACCAACATTCTATTCCAGTATCTATCAGAGGCCTAGGCTTTGGATGAGGCCTTTCCATGTTCACCTGTATCCGGCTGGTGATTTACAGTGTGGTTGTGCAGGATTTGGAGTACACTTCTCTTCTCTTTTCTCTTTCCTTGCTCTCTTTTCTCATTCTTTCTCTCTCTCTCTCTCATTCCTGAGTGCTTTGGTCCTTACCTCAGAGTATCTCCTCTGCCAGGCTTCCAGTATGGCTGCAGCCTTTTCTTCATTCCAGTTGATGTGGGAAACCTCCTCGTAGCCCCGAAAGTGCTCAAACATCTGCTTGGGAGTCATCAGCTGGAACATGGTCTGTAAGGCCTGGGCACTGGAGGTACGGGAAAGTAGGGAGGATGGTAGAGTGAAGGGGAAAAGGATAAAAGAGGAAAAAACAAAACAATGTGTTCAATGGGGTGCAAGCCTTAAGTGACAACATCATGTTTACATGGGAGGAGCTGCCTTTTTCTATTAAATGGGAGCACCTCAACTACATGGAGATGCAAGTATATTATCTACAAAAGCAGATAGTTATTGGATATCCAAAACACAGCACCTGGACCATATAAGCTAACAGCTACTACAGCAGCTCTGTGTTATAGTGTGTATCTCCATTATAAACCAAATATAGCCATATCTGATTATTGTGAAATCTATGATTATTTAACAGAAAAAAAAAGATGTTATCCATTGAGCATTTGTGGGCCAATGTTTCCACCCTGTGTGCCCTTAATGGAGGTGAAGGTGAACCAAGATCATACATAAACACTGGCAAATATATGGCAAATATATTCCAAAGTACACTGGGAATGCGATTGGCCTCTGAACTGTATTTGATGGCATCAGAGTAAGAGCCAGATCTCGTAAAAAAACATGTATCTGGTCCTGTGAGCTTCGTGTTCTGACAAATTACGGCCTGCAAAGAAACATAACACAGCCATGTGCTATAAAAGAGATGCTCAGTCCTAGTGAGCACACTCGGAAAGCAATAAAATAGGGCATCTGATAAGTCATTTATGAATGATACTGGACTGCAGCGCAACTGCAGTCAGTCGGTATAATTTCAAATCATCAAATTTTATTAACCAAGGGAGTACACATTAGCTAGTCATTCTCTTTATGAATGTGATCTCTGTAATATGGTGATAATCAGGTAATGGTGGCAGTTAGTAAACAAGACATAAAAACTCCAACGCCAGGATGGCAGCAGCAGCAGCAGCCCAATGGACAGAGCAGCTTAACACAAACACACATATGGGCAGGCACGCACATGCGCAACTCACACACACACACATACACAAACACATACACAGGCGCCCTAATGATTCAACCTTGGCAAGGAAAAAAACATAACCACAAAGCAAACAACCACCTCTGTGACCAGAATGTATCTACAAGTACAGGTTATGCACTATTACAACTGTAATTTAACATTAAAATAATTGGCTGTACACAACTTCTCTTCTTTCTTCTGTTGAAAATAGCTTGCTATGGCTAATTATACACACTTTTTAATATATTTATTTTACTTCTATCATTTACTTTATATTTTTTTAATTGCTTGTTTTAATTACATGTGCAATAAGACACTAGATAAAGGTTAAGGATGATGCACAGGGTCCAAATTACTGAACAAATGAATCCCTGTATACTACAGGTCTATAAGTGTACCACATAATCTATAAGCTTTGTCTGGGTGCTTGTGCTGGAATTAAGTCCATGTACCTCAAATCGCTGTATATTTAGACAAACGAGCCAGGCAATAGATCACTCTTTGTATATGTGTGTGTGTGTGTGTGTGTGTATGAGTGGGTAGTGTCCAGCCAGCAGAGCAGCCAGAGCTGAGCAGGAACAGCTGGAGCTCTAAGATTTCACTGGAATCTGCTAATGACTGCAAGATTTACAGCACCCGACGCACACGCACACATGTACGCGCCGTTTCGGAGAGCATAAAAGAACAAAAAAACACATACTCTGTCCAGAATAAACGCTGCAGTGATCACAGCAGCGTTTATGAGGGCGAGTATGTGTAAGTGTGGGTAAGTTACCTGAGCAGGGGTCCACTGCCGTTCTTGGTGGTCCCGCCTACAATCAGTTCCTCCTGCCAGTGCATGTACTTCCTGGACAGACCATGACAGCCGCCAGTCAGGGCCCGTGCCACGTCGAATGGCTGCACGATAAAAACAACAGGCGAGAAAATGACTGTCAGAAGCTAGGCTCGAATGAGAAATTCTAATTCATTATTAGGCAAACCAGTGTTGAGCAAATATCTGAGTCTTACATGGGCGCCTACCTTGGTTGAGTTCTTGTTGGGGGCAGTGAGGGGGCAGTCAGGGTCAGCAGGGTTTAGACAGGGCCTATCCATGTAGCCGTGCCCCACATCTGCCTTCTCCAACATGTCCTCAAAGCTTTCCACGGGTAAGTTTAGTGTTCGCAGCTCCTCCAGGAACTCCTTGGGGTCAAAGTTGGCCCACTGCAGAGGGTCTTTCCCTCTGTGATGAAAAAAGATTTACACACGAAAATAAATACCATTTAACCCAATGACTTACACCATGTTTCAGAGTACTTTCTATTTCTCTGATCTTCACAAATTCACATGATTTAAAGGACATTCTGTATTCATACAATCCAGGTCTTAGATTTGCTGTTTGCAGTGGTAACCATAACATTGTAAGCTTTTTCACCCAAGATCTCAGAACACAATAAGTTGTAAAACTAAGAAATCAGTATGGCCAAAAAATACAAGTCATATGCTCATAAAGGATTAAAACAAATTCTGTCAAATCTCTTCCAATATCTGAGAATTTATTTGTGACTACAATGCTATAAAGATCACCAAAACTGCAAAACTAAAAACCAAGATGTAATAAAAATTACACTGCCACTTTAAAACAGATGCACAAAAAAACCCACACTTCCTTTTGTCATTGTTCATCTGCAGCGCGTTCAAAGTTATGTCCTTCTTGGTAGTTCTTCTCGGTTCAACTGGACTGGTTTAGCTCTTTTTAAAACGTTTCGTCTCTCATCCAAGAAAAGAGCTAAACCATTCCACTTGAACTGAGGAGAAATACCAAGAAGAATGATGACCTGGGCAAATGAGAGCCTACAGAGACGTTCAAAGGTATGCATTTTTTTTTCCCATAAACGTTGTTTTTCAGTCAGTCTAATATCACAAAAGAGTTGAAGCAACATAGAAGGACATCATGTGCTTTTGTTTGGGTTGGATTTGTCAAATGCCTTGGTGCAATTACCCACAAAAAGTAAATACTTGTTGAAATCATCTTGCTAGGTGACGAAAACAACAAATAAAGACCCATTCCCATCATGTGGTGACAGGGTGCTGAATTCTTACACTAAACTGGTCCTTGTCCCTCTATGCTCTCAGTGCCTCACACATTCCAATCTCTCTTTCTCTAAATCTCTCTTCTCTCCATCATTCAGACTACATTGTATGTGCTTAACCAGGCTTGGGTTATTATTCCCAGCCTCCCAACCAGAACATAGTAAAAACCTTATTTACCAACTGAGACCAATAGGCAACACACACAGCCACGCACAAACACACACTAATGACAGCAACTCAACTTGATGAACTTGTACACACAGGGAAAAAGCATGTATGTGCTGAAAGCAATGGCACATACAGACACACACATGCACATATGAGCATGCACACACATGCAGAAGTAAAGATCTGCTCAGTATTACTGTAGCAGCAGGCCATTAGCAACAGAAGAGCCAGACAATAGTGTGAGGCCCAGGGCTGGAGAGAAACTATCGCCAGCGATACGCATGCCAGCAACCATTACAATAGAGCCTTCAGAGGGGACGAGTTCAGGACACACACACACACATCAACACACACTCTTGTTCTTCTGGGGTGTCTGTTTGGATGGGTTGAGCGTGTTTGGGCAGCTTTTACTAAAGTGGTAAAAACATGATCTAGAGATCCAGATCTTCTTATTCTCTCTCCATCTCTCAACATGTCTTGAAAATAATCTCAATATAACATTATCATATGCAACATTTCCATAACAGCACTCATGGGGTTATGAGACACCGTTTTATTCCATTTGCTAAAAAATCTGTATAGTCCTATATTATTTGACTATTTGAGTGATCTAATGGCATGATGTATTGGCATACTGGGACTTTTGTTCACTCATCATAAAGAGATTCCACCCAGTGCATTAAAATAAAATCATTTTTTGCGTACTTACGGGAGATAGACTGTTCCAGACTGAAGCTTGGCTCCCTCCCAGAAACAGTCCAAAGGGGTGATGATGAGGCAGGGATGTAGCTTTTCTATGATCTAATTGGACCGTCACATGTGTATAACATAGCAACATAGACACAGATAGACACAATTAGTAATATTTAACATTGTAGAAGAATTAAAGGCTCAAACAGGAGCGACTTTTAGGTCAGTATTCAGTATTTGCATCTCACCTGATCCACAAAATGAGTTTCGGTGATTAGTTCTCCTGATTTGTAGCATAAATGTTCTAATTTCCATTGTCTGAAAAAAGAGAAAAAGTAGTTTCAGTTTAGTTCCTACAATGATACACAAGCGACCTGGAGCTTTTTCAATCATTATGAAGTAATCTTGATCAAAACAATGCAGAACACAAATACAGAGGTGCAATATTAATGTTATTAGTTGTATTATTCTGGCCTGAATGTAAGTAAAGCCACCCCTGATGGGTGATGACATCATGTGGTGACATAATCACCTGTTATAAAGGTAAACATGGACTCTGCTGGCTCGGATAGCTGACTCCAGGTGCTGCAGAAGCGCCTCCACTGTTAAAACATTTGCTCCCTCTTCCCGCGGCGTCTGGATCATCAGCTGTGGGTTAAACATGGCCTCTTCACCTATCTTCTGACGTGTGTACTTCAGCTCCTGGTTCACGCGTCCACCGACTGCAAGGAGAGGAGTCGGAGTGTGAAAGTTTGCATGTTAAAGTCAACATCCAGCACACACGTAAACCTCATGCGTCATTGTAATCATGATTTTTGATTTCTAATATTAAAGCCTGATGAGATTTCAACAGGACACAGACTGCAGTGAATGACATCCTCTAAAAACAAGGCAATCACACGAAATCACAGCTAATTCAATCAAAAATACAAGAGAATACTGACTATATGTCAAATTTCAAACATTTAAAGGAAAAAATATTAGTCATATGTACTCAGATCTGTTTCACACTAACAGAAAGTGAAACAGGCAAAACATATTCTGGATCAGTCACACACAAGCAGCATCATGTGCTTGAACATCTGCGATTTTAAGAAATGATCCCCTGTTCTTAAATTCTCCAAACATTATCAGGCTTGTATCTTAAACAAAAGCACCTTGATTACATTGAACTACCAGCACAATGTCAAACATCCTAACTCCTTCGAATCAAGAATAAATCCACATTTCACAAAAAACATCTGAGTGTTTCTGCTCAAATTTGCTAACAAGTCCTCTGTGCCAGACCACGTTGAGTGCATATGTGTTGACAGTATGTGTGTGTATGTGTTTGATAAAGAGAGAGGCTCTCTTCCAGGCTCTGCTCCCAGTATCGTGGTGGGACTAAGCCCTGTGCGTGCGCTTTGAGCTCTCCACTAGCCTCAGCTACAAAAGCAGCCTTTCAGGCCCTTTAGCTGCCCTGCTCCACCCGAGTACAGCCAAGGCAACTCTGGCAAAGCTCTCTCTCTCACACACGTACACACACACACACACACACACACACACACACACACACACACACAAACAAATGCAGGCCACTGGTGGCATGCAAGCATAGATGCATTCTCACATCCTCAGCCAGATATAAACTTCAGCAACTGAAAGATGAAAAGGTGACCTTAAATTTTGAAGGCTTTTAATGTCGGCTGCATATATAATGAAAAAGAATATGTGTTTTACAGGTTTCATATGGCTTGAGTATACTCACTTCAGCCTGTGACTGTTCCGTGTATGATTCCTGGGTCTGATTTACAAGCCCTTCTATCATCGGCGACTGAACGCTTACTGAAAGCTCAGGCAATTTATAGTCCTCACACACATACACATGTTTCTTTGACTGTCTATGTGAGGACACTCACTGACATAATGCATTCCCTTGGTCCTTACCTAGCTTTGACCATCCCAGCTGAGTGCCTAACTTTAATGAGGGCTGAGGGGTAAAAGAATAATATTTTATCAGTGTTTTCCTCAATATCAAGATAACAAATGTTCAATAATTGATTAAGTATAATGTTGATGCGTGCACATGTCAGAGGCCAGTAGAGGGTGGCAACATGCCAGTATAGCATCTAGTCTACTTAACCCATGAAGAAGAAGAAGAAAAAGAAAAACGGCACACTGGCCATTTCCCAGTCTCAACGGTCCTTCCTTTGTGGTCACTTCCTTCAAATACAAAACAAGAATCCTTCCTTATGATCAGTTCCCTCATGAATGGTAGTCCGACAACAGCAGAAAAGGTCCCAGCTGCAAATCAGTGGATCAGCAACACACTGACACACATGACAGTAGGATTTAATAGAAAACTCGTAAATGCGTTTACAAGGGCAGTAATAAAGTTAAAACAAGCTTCATTTACATCTATCCCAAAGGGTGATATTTTTAAACCCAAGACAAACATGTCGCTCCTAATGTGTCTACAATTTAACTCATTAATTCTTACTTCACTGCATGACTTACTGTTAAATTCAAGAGGACTGTTCCTTCTATTCATCATATTAAACTGTTTCTTTAATATGATTTAATTTATTGTGTGCTTTCTTTTCTCAATGTTTTAGGATTTTATTTTCCTGTGGATGCTTTAGTTACTCATCTAGAAGCCCATTGAACTCCCTTTGTTCTATATAATGTAAATAACGCTGTCTCGTTTTGCCTGATGATTATATTAAAATGCATTTTGGACTAGTGGAGCAATTGATTTAGTATTTTATGAGGATTTACTTCTGGTTGTGGTCAGCTTTTTCATTTAGTTGCATTTTTTTAAAAATCACACAGAGGATTGTGGGTATTTTAACAGTACAGAGTATGCAAAGGATCCACAGATGCACCCTTGAAATTTCTCCAAAAGAACTCAGTCCTCGGAAGGATCCTAGAGATTTGAACAGTCCTCTGGCAAAATCTAGATGAGATAGCTTTATGTGAATGAATCCTTCCTTGCGACTGAGGAACAGCCGTGTTGTATGAAGGAACATTCGCTGATCAATTTGTGAAATGATCCACTGTTTGATAAGTATTTGTCATGCTCTTATACTGAAGAATAGCTGAAAACCATTCTTCAGCCTCCACTGAGGAGCACAATCAGACTTTAAACGTAAAAGAAATGGCAATTTCTGATATTTATTATTTTTTGAAGCCGAATAATCGAGCCCATTTAATTTGACTAGTCTTTCAGTAGCCATATTGTTGTTAATACACTTATTATTGACCTTATATTAACATATAAAGTGTGTCCTGAAACTATTGTAAATCTTACCCTAAAACCCCCTAATAGTGGACTCTACCCATAGGTACAAGAGTCCCCATACGTCATTGTGCATCCAGGTCAAAGTCTCCACCGGAATAGGAGTCCAAAGCCTCAAAACTCACACACACAATTTCACAAATGCCCAGTGATCGAGCCGACTGTGTGAAAAATCTGTAACATTTTATTATGCCTTAATCCAATTTAACAATTCCGCTCAATTCGTGCAACAGCAGGCATAGATTGAATATTTTCAGCCCATTGTAATGGCATTAAAGTTGAACATAAGCATGCCTGTTCTGCTGGGGTGGACCACCCAGTTAGACCAATAGAACAGGGAGGGAGGGGGGGCATGTCTTGGGGCATTAAGAAAACACACTTGATTTCTTTTTTTCTGGACCCAAACAGCATTCCCATCTGATCCTGTCTGAAGTCATGTTTATAATACTCATCATTAATAGCAGGCCTAGGCTAACTGGAGCGACATGCTTTCCACTGCTAGGCCAACTACACAGCTACGTTACACCAGCTCCCCCTTCAAAAGAGCATGCATGGAACTGATTTAGACCCTACGCACACTGACAGTGCACTAACAAGTCAACTTGTCTGGTACACTCAACGCTCAAAGGCAAAGTTACTGGAGCTGGAGGCTCGGTTGATGTGAGCCGAATGAGAGAGAAAATGGTAACCCAGGTATACGGTGAGTAACGCATCGATTTCTAGTATATTTCTATGCGGGCTGGGAGATATAGAAGGGTCTGATTGAAAAAAGATGGGAGGGATGTGCTTAGAAAGAACTCACTGTCTGCTCTGAACGCATTCCAAGTTGTGGACTGCCACCCAAAGACCTTGAGTTTACAGCAAGCAGCGAGGAATGGGACAAGTCAAAGGAATGTACTCTCTCTACAGGAAACAGCACATTACGGCCTCAGGCTTAGAGAATTCCACACTTCATGAGGTTACAGCGTTTTGGGGTCAACACTCAGCCCAACACACAGCCTTGGGGTGAAATTAACACCCCAGCTGGACCAAGAAAATGTGTGTATGTGTGCGCGTTGGCGTATGTGTGAGCATATGCGTGTGAGTGTGTGTACACACAGCTGTGTTTCTTTAGTGACACATATTCCCATATTCCTTCTCCTAAGAAAACTGGTTGACCCCAGCATGTGTTGATATCTTGAAGGTGTCCTGCTCCAGGCTCAGCTGCTGTGACCTCAAACGAAGTGTCACAGACAAATACTCACCAATACGACTCTTATTTCATGGTCACTTCCTTTTTATTTATCCCATCTTTGCTGCATCTTTTTTTAATATTTCATGTCATTGTAACACTATAATAAGTGGCATGGACTTTCCATATCAAAATATCACATTATAATGACTATGCCTATGTTATATATTTTGTTTAACCATTGCAAGGTTTTCCAAAAATGCTAAAAATGGGAGAAATCTGTAAATATGCTCCATATAACTGCTCATTTCTCTCAGTCATCCATCTTTAACTTCACTTACATTAACTGTTAAATTGATTTACAGTCACATCACTGAATTTAATGTCACTAGAACTTTCATGTATTAAGTTATTTGTAGACACAATTTGTAGCCGAGTCACATCAGATACATTTACATCAGCAATTACGGTGACATAAACTCCCATGATCACGTCAGGACACCATCTATTACAATGTCTTTTGCTGTTGTTTTGATTGAGAGACCCCTAGTGGCAGCAATAACACTATGGGGATTTGTTGCTTAGTCTGTTGGTTCTTCTAGAAAAGATCCACTTAGTTAACACGACTCAACTTTTCAAGCAAATAACCAAGCAATTCCAAAAATATTTAGTTTGCAGTGAAATTCCACTTTACAATTCATATTGATAAGCAAGTGTTTGGCATTTTGGACCTTCTAAGTGACGTGAATGACTGCCAATTGAAATTGATAAAACATAATACTTTTTGACCAGATTTACCAGTCAAATATTTATTTTTATTCTTTGGCTGCACAAGTAATTGAATCGAAACCATGACTGCAAAATATTGCAGAGTGGAGCAGGATAAAACATACAAAGCCAGTGTATTTCCCCTGATAACCAAGCAAGTAGACTCATGGAAATGACAAATTGTAATATTGCTCCCAACAATTGCAATATGCCTTTTTCACCAAATCACTCAGCTCCATTTTATTTTCTCTGACTGGCATCTATGCCCATCACTCATGTTAATGTGCGTTGCTGTTTGTGTATGTGTGTTATTGAGTATTACTGAGTATTATTGAGTATTGAAAGGAGCAGAGAGGAGCCTATGTGTGTCACTGTATTGGAGCCCTCAGTGTGGGTATTCAGTGTGTTGCATAACATTAACCCCTGGTCCCCCTATTCTCAAACTGGGGGAACGGGGGGCAGTGGGGAAGAAGGGAGAGAAAAGTGGGTTTCTAAGGAACTGACATCACCCCATCCCTTCTTTCAGTTCTGAACTTCAAACCCCCACTCCAACCCCCTCCTCTTTATACTCTCATTTTCTCTCTTTTTCCTCTATTCAGCCCTCGTCCGTGATTGGCCAGATCATGACAGCAATCAGCCCAGCCCCTCTGCCAATGCTAGCCCACCCCACCCCCTTTCTCCTGTCTAACTTTTTATATTTCCAAGCAACAAACTACAGCATTGTGGTATTCCCCGAGCAACTACAAGCATTTCACACTATAATACATCCAGCATGACACTAAATCTGAATCATATACTCCACACTTCACCATAAATATCATTACACTTCCTTCTAGGAAAGACAGAGACTCAGGATAGAATATATTGACATTAATAGCTAAATGGCTGAAAATGATGTTTCTCTACTTTTAGCAGTTCTAGAATCACTTTGATGTATTTAGGACAACCACTAACAGACATCTTTTATTACATCTGACCTTGTTATAAGAAGCTACACAACTCATGTATATGCATGTGGGAGAAAGTGCATGAATGCATGTATATACTGTACATACGGGAATGAATAAATACATCTATACGTGTGTGTGAGTGTACGTGTGTATGTGTGTGTGTGCAGAGAAAGGATTAGCTGGATTAGGCCCCTTCTCAGCAGGGACCCCCTGCGGTGAGGAGGAAGCCCCCCAAAACCAGGTCATCTCTCTGCCACAAAGTCTATAGCGACCTCCCATACCCTGAGCCTGTTGCATAAGGTGTCACAAAAATGCTACCACGTGAAAAGAAATATATGTTCTGTTTTTTCTGTATTCGTGTAACGGTTCACCTAAAAGCAACAGTTTACAAGCAATGGCCCATCTTCCTGTGCAACATAAAGCAAAACAATAAGCTAATTACAAACTCACTGATTTAGAAATTCTATTAGTTATATTAGAGGATAACAAATCCTTCTCGCTTTCATTGGCTTTCATCTGGTCGTGTTTGGCCCCTTTTAGAGAGTTCAGGTACGGATTCCCACAGATGAGTCTCCACCTTCTGTTAGGACTTCTCATCTCTTCTCCTTCTCAGCTGCTACCACCAACCACCTGACAGAGATCATTAGGAAGACCCCACCTGTTTTCTTTTGTCTATGTTCATTCAAACACCAGCTGTTACTTTGAGGTCCTTCCTCTTTGACTTAAACCAGATAAAAGGTTGAATATTTTCTTTTATTAAGTAGCTTCTCATTGTTTGTAACTTCTGCATCACTGACTCTGTCTGCCTTAATGATGTCTATGATATTTCACCTGAACTGCAACAGTAAATAGCTTCCGTATCCATATTGAAAATGTCAGATCATGTGTTAGTTTTGTCCTTTGACCATTTAAAATTCGCCCCTTAACACCGATTGCATATTTATTCTGAAGAAGTGTGACTATACACGTCGTTGTTGTTGTGTTAGCGTTACCATTTTCAGCGGCAGAATACACAGCAGTATTTACAGTAGTCGTAATAGTAGTTTTTAATGTGTTTTCCTGCAGTGTAGGTGTGTACACTGCCACAAATGCATGATGAAAGGCCTTACTGAGAGCCAAGACCCTATCTGACCCATGGTGAGCCCCCACTTTTGGCCTCGTCTTTCAGTTTTTAAAGAGGAGGTGCTCCCCACACAGTGGAAGGGTAAAACAAGCATGGTAGGGTGAAAGCGATTAAGAAAGAAGAGAAGTGTGTAAGAAAAGTAGAAATATGACGAAACAGAGAGGGGAAATGCTCTGACTGGCAGCTGTAGTCCAGTGTCTCCCCATGCTGCTACACACCCCCGAGCACCCCGACCCCTGACACAAATGTGACACCCCAGCTGCCAAACCCCGCCACTCCCCCCACTCCCTCCCCGACCCCTCTCTTCTCTCAGAACCCCCACCCATACCACCAACCCTCACCCTCCAACTCCAGCATTACCATATGTATGGCTCCCCTCGCCCCTGATTATGCTAATCACCTGTCCGGCCCCTGCAGCCCCTAAAATGGGTGTATTTAGCAGTCGGCTGGCTCCCAATGCCGCTTCCCTTGGGCCCGAGGTGTACATTCACACACTCCTCAATGGGCAGATTCTTCCACGTTGCTGCCTTCATTCAGGTCCCAATCTCCCCTCCCAACCCCCCACCTCCACCCCGTTAAAAAAAAAAAAAAAAAAAATCCTATTCAATGCCAGTGGATTCACAGAATTGTGGAAAGAGTAGTAGGGGAAGAAAACGCTGACAGAGAGTCTGTTTGTACGGTGTGCAAGAAGGTGCGAGCATGTGCGCAAAGATTGTGGTTCATTCGAAAATGCACAAGAAGGCTGAGTAAACCGATGTATTAATTACAGTGAGAGTGACTAGATGTGAAATGTTATACCTCTGTGATATAAAGTGACAAACAAAGCTATTTTTACAACTAAAATAATAATCAACAGAAAACAATAAATAACAATCGGCAACCCAAGCAAAAACTCCTCCATCAACCTCAACTCTTTGCGTCCTATATTTCCAGTGCCTGTCCAATGTAAGCCAGGTGAGCCGTCTCCCCCTTACTGCCATGTGATTGGCCTGCATCCCAGTCATAACAGACCGTGACATGTGCTTGAACAGCCAATCTCAGCCAGCCATCTCGCTGTCATTTCCTGGAAAGATTTCCCATGATTCCAGGTATCCTAAAATCACACATTCCTAAGAGTGGACTGGGAGACACACAAAGAGAAGTACAATATGAAATGAATAAAGAGACAGGTAATGATAAATTGTGTGTACCTTGAGTTAAGTTTAATATGTTTGGGCTATGTTTTATTAAAAATTATCAATATCATGCTGATTACATTACATATACATTTTGTTTCTACTACAAAGGCAATACATATTCCTACATATTCCAGTATATTAATCTGGAAAAAATATCTGAGGCCTTTTTAAATGTGAGAATGCTTTCCTAAATTTCTTTTTTTTTGGCCAAACATAAAAACAGCAGACGAACTCTTGGTGTTGTAGTGCTTCAGTCAAGCCTGCAGGACGATCTCTGTGCAGGAGGCTACTTCCCTCTGACGCACGCTGCCTCAATCTGTAGCTCGGAGCCTCTCAATCATCAGAGAGAGGAAATGTTTTATATCTCTGTATCTTTATGCCTCGCGTGTGCATGTGTAGTACTGCTGTAATTGCTGTTGTTGCCAGATTCAATGACGTTGCACCATTGGAATTGCAATGAACTATACTGCTACGTAACCCATGTGTGCCAAAGGGGCTCAAAAATTCCAGCGACACACACACACACACACACATACACACAATTAGGAGGTCTTTATTGTATGTTTGCATGAAAATTTCTCGGCGTTGCAGTCTGAAAAGCATCAATCCACACTCCAATTTCTCTCCTAGTGTACGGTAGTTAGTGAAGCCAAAACACAAACACACTACCGCTACTATACTCCTGCTTCTTCCCTCATTCCGTCTCAGCCCCCCCCTTCAAACATGCACACACACACACACACACACTCTTTTCCCTCTGCTGTTTTGTACTTTCTCCACCCCTCTGGCAGTCAGCGATGTGAGGGAGGGAAGAGAGGAAAGGGGAAGAGGAAGGGAGGGAGGGATAGGAGGGGAGGGAAGGAGGGAGGCCAGACCACCCTGCTCTCATGGCAGGGCTGAGTGTTTACATTGCCGTGGCTCACTCTGTAATACATCTGGCATTCTGAGGCCACTCTCTCCAGCCAGAGATGGG
>JAPQRQ010000028.1:30330982-30348843 GCA_037367365.1 Apogon talboti
GGAGTGGTGGTGGCGGCGGAGAGGAGGGGGTACGGAGTAAAAAGAGAGAGACCTTTCTGGCAGAGAGGAAAAGAGAAGGATAGAAGAGGGAGAGAAACAGAGAGAGAGAGGGAGAGAAGGAGGTAAAAGGGGGAGGGTAATTCTCTCCACAGTCTCCTGTGGTCGGTCATTCGCAGGGCTCTGGTTTTTGAATAAGAGCGCCTGAAAGAATGCAAAATGTAAACAGAGAGCTTGGAGGCATCTCAGGATGTCATTTGTGAATGGGAGTGCATTTGCTCTGTGAGTGCGCACACATGGATGTACACCATGCGTTTAACGAGCACATTTTTAAGTTATTTCACATTTACTTCGCCAGGTAGGCTAATATACACAGAGCTGCTTTTAAATGAGGGAGAGCAAGCTTGAGAAAACAGCGCTGTAAGTCTGTGTACAGTACCAGAGGCGCAATGTTTCCCCACACTAAATCCCTCACCAGCTAGCCTGCACTTTTCATCAACTCGTAAAGTTTAACACAACACGGTGGAATGTTATTCCTTCTACAGAGGTTTAATCCTGTTTGTAGTGAGCTGATAAACACAAACTTAATTGAGTCCAGTTTGGAAAATGTAAAAAGTGCGTGTGTGCATGTGGACACATTTCTGCAGAGTTTGGAGAAAGGAAAATAAATGGAGGGAGAAAGATAGATGACTCTGTGTTGTGCATTCTGTGCAAACAAGGAAAAATATTGGGTGTGGGCGCATTTGTGTGTTTGATTGCTTGGGGCTGCTGAATGAAAGCGTCTGGAGATAGAGCATGCAAGATGAACTAAAAAAGAAGAGAGAAAAAGCAGAAAATGGATGAAAACAGATGAATAAAGAAGTGAAAATAGCAAAGGGAGGCCCCACCATGCCACTGCTGGTCAACCACCTACTCATTCACACAACTAAAACTCAAAGCCTCTCTGCACATGTGAGTGTGTGTATGTATGTGTGTGCATCCATGCATCTATCAGTGCTCCCATACACATCAAAAGCTGGATAATTCAATCATGAAAACCACAATCCTCTCAGCAGAGACACCACATTTAGGGCACTCCTCCTCCTCCTCTTCCTCCTCCTCATCTTCGTCCACAAGAAAGGATGTCAGGGCTTCTTCCGCATGCACTTAACATTATACCGCTCCCCTTTCCACTGCCATTACCAGCAAAACAACAAAACAACCACCGACTCTGTCAACTTAACTCTTAATCACCATAGATACAAAACAGACATGCAATGGAAGGAAGGGGTTGCTTGAAAAAAAAAGTAGTTCTATCAGACTGGATTCTGTAATCTTAAGTAGTTCTCAGGATGCAGACAACCATGGACCGATACCATTTGTATGTCATATTGATGTTGGCACTCACTTGAAAGTAAACTGAACTTTGCCAAAAGTATCAGAATTTGAGAATGAATGAGGGATTTTTCTGTGCCACAATTAGCACTGTTTTACAGATAAAACAGAAAAAACACTGTTTAATTAAGTGACATTTTTCTATTTGTTTGAGTTAGACTTCCTACACACTCAGGGATTAAAACAAAAGAATATTTCAGATTGACTGCCCTCTGCTGGAGCACAGATGTCAAAAGGTTAAGCACAGACTCATCACATGAATCACAACCATGTAAGTTAGATGAACAATGCACACTTGTACACTCTCTTGACATGTAGCACATGTGCATACATACACCCAAATACAAACACTGACACATAGGACACAAACAACGACTGGTGACAGCTGTGATTCTGCTGCTTTCTCCCCCCACCCATCCTCCACCCTCCACGCTCTGCTGTGAGTCTTCACTCCACACCCAGGCCACAGGGTGAGTATCAGGTGAGGTTTTAAATAGCGGGGCCCCTACAAGATGACCTCAGGGTCCCAGGGGTCTACCCCTGTGGCCCCTGGCCCCTACACTATGCCCCCCAAGAAAGCGCTCCGGGGCTGGGGCCCTCCTCTCAGTCTGTAGCCTTGAGACTACAATCCATAACCCTATGCCCCAGTCCCGACCATAAATCTGGGGACCATGAACTCATTTCAACTTGAATCACTCAATCATCTCTCTCTGTGGCTCCGTTCTGTATACACTAAAGTGAAATTCATCTGCCCCATTCTCACTTCGGTCTAGATGTTAAGGAAACTAACCACAACTCCACAACTCAGCACGGCATGCACTACAGCTCCGTCTTATATGCTTCACCCCTTGTTTCAACTTCTCCCCTTGCCTTGAGCTTGAGCTTCAAAAGCCTTATTTCCAAATTTTCTCTTCCCTGTACCCTCTCTGCCCCATCAACACAGACCGATAACCACATCTCCAACCCCTCTCTCAGCACAGAGGGAAAAAGCAAAAGAGTGAGGGGCCGTCTTACAGGAAGGCCAATGTTTACGCGATACTGTTTTAATTAGTGGTAGGCGGTGCTGCTATTTTCTTTACAATTTGGCCTCTGTTTGCCTTAACCCAGAATGCCAAGGGATGGCTCCATTTTCCATTTGTGGCCAGGAGGAAATCTATAGGGGTCTTATTATTCCTCTCGTTTACAGCTCTTCTCCATGGACGAGGCTTAATCTTCACAAGATCATCCAGAATCATCTGCAATTCGAAACTGAGGACATATCCAAAGTCTCACACGGGCCAAAACGCATGTGTTCTGACATTGAGGGAAGAGCAGAGGGCAGCCAGCCAGCCACATGTGTGTGTGTGGAGAGTAAGATAGGACACCACAATGCTACAACTTCCTGTTTCATCTAATAATTTCCTGTGAGTGCCACATAGCACTGTGGGCATAAACACAGCATTTATCTGTAGTGGGGATGGAGTCTGCCCCAAATAGAGGCTGCTCTCACTTTTATATGGTGTAAGAAAATATCAACATGCATAATATCTTGTGATACTATATGGGCTTTCAAAAACAACCTATTGGTTTCTATATTATGTCGGCAAATGTTAATTTCTTGTTTCAGATTGTAAAAAAAAAAGTGCAATGTTACAATGCAGATACAGATCTTACAGTTCTTTTATTACTAAGATTTCATGTGTATGATGGTCGGTTCTTAATACTGTCATAGTTTTACTAAAATTCAATCTTAAAAATGCTCACAATGTTTCCTCTTGCTTAGAGTATTATAATATATTGCAATGTATGGCAGCCCACATCATGATAAAATTGCCAGATTCTTGACAATACCATCACTGTATTAAAAGCATAGAACCTGAGAAAAAAGACTTTAAAAAAGTAGATGCATCACTTAACAAATGTTAAGTAAAGCACAGATTCTCATAAATCCCGGAGGTTTGACACAGTCACCTCTTTGTGCAAGCATATCTCACTCCCAATTGGTCTCTGTCACTGAGTCTAATAAACAGAACTTCCTGTGTCTGAGTGTTTATAAACAGTGCTGAGTGAGCACTGTGTGAGAAGAGACAATCCCTGCGAAAGCTGCGGCACGTGACAGCACACAGAATAAACACACAAGTCAGCGCTGGTACACAGCTAATGGTGGCCGGCTGTAGGCCTGAGCACCACCAAAGGGCAGGTGATGACAGACACGACGTAGGGTCAGTAACATATAAATGTAAGTCCGCTCAATTGTAATGGATTCGGGATCTAATACGAGCTGGGCGTATTGTATGTGTGTGTGTGTGTGTGTAAGTGTGTGCGTGCCTTCACAGGCCACACAGCTTCCAGGCGGGGTCGTTCATGGGTCGTCTGCGGAGGGCAGTTCCAAATGAAACATAAACAGCCGCTCTGTCCTCTCCTCCTCTCTCCTCTTTTTCCTCTCCGACGATGGGCCAGTCCCCCAGCACAGCGTTCCACGGTCCAGGCAGAACTAATCTATCCCTCAGCTGTGCAGTCTAATCTAAACAAACAGATCTCTCCCTACCAACATCTGGAACCCCTCACGAACCGGGACCTAGGAAACCACCGCAGCCCAGTCTCTTTGTCAGTGTCTGAGTGTGCATATGAGCAGGTCGGTGTGTATCAATATGACTCAGTGTGAATCCGTGTTTTAGATGTCTACCAGAGGTCAACACACTTTTATCTACAGCCTCCAAGGCTCAAAATTAAACTCGTCCCACAATGCCAAAAACTCAAGGAGTAATTTCTGCAGAAGACAAATCTGAGTAGAACTTAACCAACACATAGGCCTTTTTTTTGTTTTGTTTTTTTGGGTTTTTTTTAGAAGTGCCCAGTGAGTTTTAGGCAACATCTGTAGCTGTTTCTTCTGAATATCTGATCAATCTTTGACAAAATTAAACATATAAGGATAATAATAAATTAATTACAGTTTATAAGTGCCCAGAGTGATGATTTCAAACAGCATCTTTTGTTGGAAAAACACTACAAAGTAAACACAATGATAACTGATTTTTGGAAGGGATCATGAAAACCTATTTTATTTTACTGATGTTATTCTGTATGTATCAGACCATGACGATTTCATGGAGACTGATGACATCTTGCAGACGGCTGCATAAGTGCAGTGGGACTTATCAAATATATCACTACACGGTTGTTCTAGACTCCAAAAAAATCAGCTAAATACTCTCAAAGCAGTGAGAACATGACATGATACGGCCAATTATTATTATTTAGCACATGATTCAGGTTTTCAAGGTAATATCTTGTAGTTTCTTTCTCTGACTGAACAGTTATAAGAGAAATCTACACATTTCAGATACTGTTACCATCATCTAAAGTATTTTTTTTACAGCAACTAATTTCAGTTCAGTCAGAGAGAATGTGAAGGTTAACAACTTAACACCAAAAGGATGAACAGAGGAGCCCACTACTGTTCAGTTCTACACACTGTACGTTTTGCGTGTAACAATTGTGGTGTGACGTGTGAAAAGGCTGTGAAAACCCCTGTTCCTCTAACAAAAATGAGGAGCCCTGTAATGAAGAGGCTCCCCTCTACCTAAACCACTGCCAACTGCGCCTGCGCCACAGATTAGAAGAACATGCTGTCTGTCAGACCCCTGCAGCAGCACGCAAGGACAGAACAGCAAACCCAGTGAGGAGGTGGGCTGTTTGATCTGAGCAGGATTCACTGTAATCTGCAAAAGTGGATCATATGAACCACTCATCATTTAGAAAAAAAAAATGAAGGGGAAAAAAAAGACAAGCAGAATTGTGACAACTGTGATTAAAGTTTGTTTTCTTTCTTTCATTCGACAAAAAGCTGTATTTTATTTCTCAGCAGCATAATCTGCTCCGCCATTCATGAATCCAACAGCCGACTCTAGCCTCAAGTGCTGGAATGCGGATCAAAGGGAAAGAAAAAAGCACAACCCCTTCCCCTTTCACCCCCCCCCCCCCCCCCCCCCCCAACACCACCCATACACAGAGAGCCTCTTCTCCTAAAAAAAAAAAAAAAACGACAAAAAAAAGAAGAAATAATTCTTTGTAAATTACTTGTGGGACAAAACAACAACATAAGACAGGCCTATCCAGTCCACAAACACCAGTTCCTGTCCTCACTCCGCTTTTTCCCTGCAGCCAGAGACAAATCTTTTTGGAAAGTTGAGAGCTGTCCAAAAGGGGACCACACACAGTTTCTGAGCATTCAACTGCTGGGGGCAGGCAGACACACACTCACACATACTCACACACTCTCACAAAATGGCGGCTTTGACAAAAATTTCCTCTACCCCAAAAGCTGCTTATGAACTTAATTACAACCTTACTTCTTCTGTGGTGCAGTTACAGTCACGTCTTGCACATCTTGCGCGTGCATCCAGCTTGGTTTGAAGACCTAAGCTACATGCATGTTAGAATAAATAAAAGTGTTTTCAACTTTCATTTGGCCACTTGCCAAGGCCTAAACAATAAACAATTCCAGTGGCTTGTTTAGTAGGACTCGCCAACCCTGTCATCATCCAATCAAATCCATCCAAACATGCACTATCAACCTATACATGCAAAAAATGACTGTAAAGTGTATTTTAGGCAAATATATCCCTTCACGTACCCCCCGTTTTTTTTCTTTTTAACATAAACTGCACAGACAAAAATAAACAAGTGTCTTACCTTCCACCCAGAGTTTCTCCACATCCGTCTCCAAATTAGCTGCCCGTAAGCCCACAGCGAAAGCTCCAAAAATCATGAGGCCCACAAACAAAAACTTTCCGCAGTTCTTTTGTATGTAACAGCCCAGCCTAAACAGAAGTCTCTGGAACTTCGCTCTCAGCCACAGAGGTGCTTTCCTCCCCGTCGCTTTCCCCTATGATGAGACAAAAAGAGTCCCAGGGTTACTCTTAATTGAAACATTCAATGCGGCACTCACCTGGACAGGTTAAGTCTGTAGGGTTGAAGTATGGCTGTGTGCTGCAGGGTATGAGGTCAATAGCAGATATGAGTCCTTTACAGTATTAATAATGCAATGCTGAGGGAAAGAAAAGGAGAGTTGTGATCGAAGTATCTAACTCACATATTACATACTGTCATATCTACAGTATAACATGAATACACTGTCCTCATGCATGACTTCATCCCCCCACAGTTCACCACACACAGATGAGTGACAAATTATGAGGATGCTGACCAGCAATAAGAGTCAAAGGTTTGTGCTGATCTGCTGCAGCCAGGCTTGAAACTGGACCTCCAGCATGAACTGATGCAAGTGAATTGAGATCACTGTCAACCTGCTGTTATACAGTAGGAGGACTTTTGGATGATATAGCCCCCTGTGAGTTTGTTTCTAAAAGATGTATTATTGTAAAATATTAGAGAAGTCACTATTACAAGATTGGAAATGTGGGAGATTTCTTAATTGTGGTTTGTGACACACCCACACACACTGCACACACACACACACACACACACACACAAAAGATGATGCATGTGGATAAAACACACACACACACATACATACATACACACACACACACACACACAAAAGATGATGCATGTGGATAAAACACACACATACACACACACAAATACCAGCAGACACAACTCCAGTGCCCGTGTGTTCCGGTGTGCGTGGGGAGTAGAGGAGCAATCACAGGGGGACTCACAATATTTGTGAACGGAAGAGGGCAGCCACATGGATTTTTTTTTTTCTCTTTTACGCGAGTCGTCTGAGGTAAGATCCTGTCATACAAAACTTTACTTGCCACCGGAGGCAACTCATGAGCGGAGAAATGACAGGTTGGTTGTTGTCAAACAGACTACAGCGGTGTGAAAGCGGCGTACTTAACCGTGGATAAAACCGTTATATGTGTGGATGTTGGGTCGGAAGCAATCTAGTGCTGGGATCGTGCAATAAAACCAAAACATAACAAACCAAAACAAAAAACCAAAACAATCAACACATGTTAAAAAACAGAAGCCGGCTGCAGAGGAAGCGTCCAAATGCTGTTGTTCACAATAATACAAAACAACCTTTGGGCTTCCTACAACCTTGCTGCTCCCCTGTGTCCCCCTGCCCAGCCCCAGCTGGACATAGTTTGGCCACTTTTCTCGGAGAATACAATGAAGCACAGACCCAAAAAAAAAAAAAAAAAAAAAGCTCCTGTACTGATAAGATGAGAAATACAGTAAGCACCTCGGATATTTGCTCCAAAGCAAAGCCCGCATCGCAGTAACTCGGCCGCTGCAAATACTCCAAATCCAGCGGTGTGTTGCGGGTATAGTCCCCCCTGTTCCTCCGCGTTATCCTCGGCCGATCGGGGTCTCTGTTTTCCTGCTCGGGCGCATTAGCAGCCGAGGCCATGTTGCGGGGACTGCGAGGTGGTAACCGTTTCCCACTTTATAGTATTTCCCCGAAAGCGTGTAGCGATATCCCAAGGCAACAAAGTTTCACTCTCGGAGCTTTCACACCCGTGAAGTAGGACTTCATACTCCTGTTGGAGACGGCGAGTCAAAGTCTGCGCCTTCCATCCCAACATTTCGTGATCCGGAGGTCTCCGCCGCTTCCTCCACACTCACCGCGTCTCTTAAAAAAAGTAAGTTTCTCTCAAAAAGCGAAGCGCGCAAAGTGATTCCCATACACAAGTCGTTGGGTAAGAAACCTCGATGGTCGTTGCATTCTGGTGAGATCTATGTGGTTCTTCCCCTGGGCCGCGCGTCACGGCCAACTCTGAGATTCAATAGAAGAGGAGAAAAAGACCTCTCTCCATTTGGAGGCAGAGGAGGAGGAGGGGTGAAAAGGAGAAAAAAAAAGACTCCAGATCCCGCCTCTGGGGCTGTCAGATTGCAGGACTTTCTTGCATCTGATTGGTTCCAGAAGGGCAAAAATTACTCAGCAAACACGACTATTATTAGCTGCTTAGCAACAGCTCACTAAAGTAGAGAGACCACCCAGGCGGAGAGACCTCATGTGTGCATCTCCAACTTCAGGGGAGGCTTTACTGAGAGCCAAACCCGCTTGGTGCGTTTGGTGTTTTTGGGTTTCCACATGGTACCCTGTCGCTAGATTGAGGCATTTCCCTGAGAAGACCTGAAGTCCGAGTCAAGGTATATACGCTCTGTGCGTCGGAAAAAGGGGGGCAGAGGAATGTCAGTACTGCATTTTTTTTTTTTAAACTTTGATTTTTTTTTCCCCTGCCGCCACCATGATGGTGGTAGTTGAGCCTCAAATTACAGCGGTTTAAGGGGAGGTCCTACATTTTGGTGTCGATGTTGTAATGTCAGCTCTACTGTATAGGGTGGTCTATAGGCATGGAAAATAAATGTCTGTGTATTTCATTGAACTGTAAGTATCAGGAATGAGATCAAAACAGTATCATTTACTCGACAGTTCTGAACGTCAATCAAGAATTATAGCTCGGTAAGGCAATATAATAAACTGCTGGAAATTGTGCGCCTTCTCATTCAGCAACCACATTTTAAGATTAGACACGATCTGGCGATGGACGGAAAGGAAAATGTTTTATTTCGACGGAATATAATGGCAGATCGTGTTTTTAAAGCGGTCATTAAAGGTGTGCGCTATTACGCACCAAGTGACACTTTACCGACATGGCCTACAAACTTTCAGCGTTAAAAAAATACATTATACTGTGCTTAAATTTACCAAAGTTCAAACCAGTAAGTATAATCTCACATATAAAAGCTGCGAATAATGATTTTAATGCGTATTTTATATTAAAGTTATTTCTTCTGACGTGTAGGGTAAATTCGACATCGATTAACCTTAGATTTAAGATTCATACGATCTAATAGTGTGTAATCATGCATTTTGCACATTGGTGTGTAGTATATCACAAACAGCAAGGTTTGGAAAAGCACTTTACTTGTTTCTTTTTAGATGAAATGCAACTTTATTGCCACTGCACATGTCCCACGTACAAGAAATCGACATTTACAAAGAAGTAGGATATTATGATATAAATATGTAGAGGTAGAGTCAACTTTGTGTAAATGAATATATATAATATAGTGTTTACAGTAACGAATATGTGTAATAAGTGTACAATTAATGCAGATTTAGTCACAGCAGATAATAGTGCATTAAGTATTGCATCGGAACGCATTTGACTATATTTAATAGCCTAACTGTTGCCGGTTATTACATTAATTTTAGTTCCTTAGACTATCAACAACTGAGGAATTGAAATGGTTGCGGTATTACAGAAACAGACTCCATTTGCTTGAAATCAATATCCTAAATGACAATTTCTATTTGGAGAAAACCGCTCTTTGAAAACTGGACTACAAAATGAAAGTAGACAACCTCTTTAATGTAAAAATAATAATAATATCAATACCAAATATTTAGCCTATTTAAGCCTTGTATCTGCCTGATGGACAGGTGAATCCATTTATCGTTCGGTCCAGACTTCACACCTGTGGCACCAGAGCGCACAGCAGGCTGGCCTGGCTGCCAGCGGCGCACTTACCATCTTCTGTCCAGGTGGGAAAAACATTCCGGACAAATCCGAAATATCCGCCCCCCGCCGAGAACGAAATGTGTCAGTTATGATAAAGACAAGAAGAACTGCTTTACTGAAAAAAAGTGTCAGACGTATCCTAATCCATCTTGGCTACATCCTCCTCTGCTCGGAAAAGGCTGCCTCACAATTACATGGCTGTTCTTTTTTGGCCACGTGGGTGGTCCCGTTTGCTTCAGCGGCAGAACCCTTCGACTGCCACGTGATTAGTCCAGAATTGTAAACATTACCATCTCATGGACAGCAGCATCCTGTGTCTCAGTCAGTAAATCACTCATACTCATCTGCGCCCACTGTGGGTGAACAGGGCTCCAAACTGCACGCATGATCACAAAAATGTCATGGAACACAAAGTTGCATGTAGGAAAACAGGTATGCATATATAACACATATTTTAAAGTACACACTTGCATCCATGCACATATGCATAACAACAAGGTGCATACATATGAATAATAATTAACACATACAGTCCATACTACAAATACAGATTTATGTTAAATGTCAGTCTCTGACACTTCTAACTTTCGGATTCTTTGATACTGAGTAGCAAAAACTTTTTCCTGAAATTATCACCCAGACTATAATTTTGAAATGGTGGAAATCAAAATAATTGCATGATATCTGGTCCATTTGAATTTTCTTTCAAAGCTTATTTTCATTCCATTGACATTGGCAAGGCAAATTTATTTTTATAGCACAATTCATACGCAGGGCAATTTATAGTGCTTTACAAGAATGGAAGAGACAATTTAAAAGCACACAATTATAATTAGACAATTTAAAGCAGGCAATTACAAATTAAAACATAAATAATGATCAATTAAAATAAAGTAAGAGCAACAGTAAAAGAGAAGAGTGCAGATAGAATACTTTCAGCATTGTTTTTGTCAGTGTCCAGAATGTTGAATGCAGTGGAACTCATCACTGCAGTTGGAGCAGACATGTGATGTCATGTTTGAGTAGGTAAAAGCATGAGGCGGAACAAAGTTAGGCTGTGATGCCCCCTAATGCCCCCGAATAGAAGCAGGCCTGATTCAGACTAACATACAAGCCCCCATAGCAGGCAAGAGTCATAACCGCTCCACAGTATCTGTGTCAGAGCGACCATGGTAACGCTGTAGGACTCCATCAAAGTGCCGTAGGTGATTGTGGAAAATGGTCCTCTAAAAAATACTGTAGTGTAGAGGTTGTAAAGATATGCCAGTAAAAATGCTCTGGGAGATTATATTGCGAGCATCTGTGTTAACTAATGAAATACGTATGCACATAAGATCTCAAAACACTCTTGACCAAACATGAACATATTTCCTTTTTTCGTCTACCATCATGTGCTAATATGGATCAGATGGATTAATTGTTCACTGTAGGGAGAAGTCTATTCCATATCAGCTTCTTTTAATGGTTTGGATCGAGTGTGGCAGAACATATTTGGGATTTCAGGCTTTTGGAAGCAGACTGGTTCTATCATGCCTCCAAGCTATTTAGCATTTTTGAGTTAACTATATTAACTTTTTGGAATAAAATGTCTGTAAGATCCTAGAATTTGATTAGAATTGATTGCAGAATAGTTGTCACCATGCTAACTCTCCATATCCAGTCTATAATCCAAACTAGAGAACGCATAGAGAAAGACTGCAGCAGAGTACATAAAGTCCAATGCATAGATATGACTGTGGAGTCCTGCTGTGCTTATTATGTCATCCTGTCTATATCTTTTAGTTGTTGCAATTATGTCTTTTTACAAGTCTGGCCAACATTTTGCTCCACAGTAGGATATCATGACAGTATATCGTCCAGCTGGCTTCGCTGCCAGCCGAACACTTACCGCCTAATGTCCAGGTGGGAAAAACCTTCTAGATAAATCTGATATCCACCAAATGTGGAATCTGAAATGTGTCATTTATGATATAAAATCATATAATGTAATAAAAAATCACTGTCAGACAGCCACATAGGAGCAGTAGATGGGACTCAAACTGGTTAATATAAGCCTATATACTGTACGATTCCTACTATATTAAGTCTCATTTTGCTGCTAGCTTGTGCTCTGGCTGCTAAGTTCTTGGTGATAAGTGATTTTCTTTAATCCTTCATATTTATCTAGTTGTCTTCCAGATCCACATGGATTTCCTAATGAGGAAAGGAGATGAAGTTTTCATTTAGACGCTGGAGGAATTGGGCATCAATCCCAGAACGACTTCATCAACCAATTCGGCTTCTTTGACCCCTGGCAGGGCTGTTCACACCGCTGAAGGCTTGTGCTGGCTAGTGGCCATGGGAAAAAGCAAAAAAACCCCAAAAACAAACCCTGTTTAGTGCATGCACTTATTTATGATTTGCAGGTGGATTACAGTTCAAAGCAGAAGTATGCCAACGCATTGATATCCTTAGGTTAAACTGGAATCCCATTTTATACAGCTTTACAGTCATCCTTATGAATGTAATAAATGTCATGAGTGTATTTTTCTGAAAAGTTTGACTATGAATCGATAAAGGACTCAACTTATGATCAGAAGGCTTTTCTCTTTCAATAGAACATTATGTGGCTCTGCTTTTTTCACAAACCTCTGTAGGAGACGAGTTATAATTTCCAACATCAAAATGAAAATTACAGTGCAGTTATGTTTGCCACCCGTCATGGATAGTGGAATGGTGCTCTAGCATTCAAACCCAATGTGAAACTAGAATTACCAACTCTCAAAGACATAGTCATAGGTAAGTGTATTTTTTGGTAAAACTATTTTAACATGCATGATTCCAATGAGTGAATATCAGTGACAAACATGCATCCTTCTCTTGGAAACAGACAGAACAGAGTAATAAGTGTTAAATAATGGCCTGAAAAGTGTTTTTGGAGAGCACTATGATGTCACAAAGATGACCTTTGACCTGTTGGATATGAAGTGTCATCGCTTCATCATTTTATCCCATTACACGTCTGGGAAAAATCTTGTCAAAATAAACACGTGAATTCTTGAGTCATGACAAAAAAACAAATTTAGTGAGAACAAGTTTAGTTGATCTCTTACCACACAAACCTAATCACTTCATCCTTTAGTCCAAGTGAATATTTATTCCATATTTGAAAGAAAGGAATGGATGGATGGATGGATGGATGGATGGATGGATGGACAGACAACCCAAAAATACTAATGCTTCTGGCCATAGCTTAAAAACTACAAAATGTTTAAAAAAATAAAAATAAATAAATAAAAAGCCAAAAGACACAGAGAGAGACAGGGAGAGAGAGAGAATGCAAACAAAGAACACCTCTTTATTGAAAACAAATGCACTCAAGATCCCAATTAAGTAAGAATGCACCGTCTCTCTCTCTCTCTCTCTCTCTCTCTCTCTCTCTCTCTCTCTCTCTCTCTCTCTTTTTCTGTCTGTCCTTCATTCCAAAGAGTAAAATAAGAGAAGAAAGAAAAACAATGTGGTTGCTGAGAGTCGGGGGTTCTTGGCAATTAAAATATTATAACGTGATCCTTTAGTCGCGAGATGAAAGTGTGTATACAACTACAGTATGTCCTATGGTTATTCTCTACATCTGTTGTCATGAATATCTGTTTAGATTGACATATAATTATGTATTACATTTACTATTATAATAAGAGACTGTATCCTCTGGTTCCTTGACCCAGATCTCAACATGCTAACTATTAACTACAGCGTTTTGATTATTTAATATCCTAGCTGTATTAAACCAGATATATCCTTTTTTTTTTTTTACATTTATTTTCATTTAAGAAAGGAAATACAATATATGATGCATTTTAGATACAAAATCTTGAATTGTTTTTCCAGATAACCAGATATATCCTTTAAGGTTTCTTTTTGCCTGTGGAATCGCTCATTCATGTTGTAAAGAAAGTCTGTCTCTCCTCACACCTCCACAGAACCCCCCCACCCCCCACCCCTTTGTGAAGTCTCATACAGGTACCACTTCTGCCAAGTCATAAAACGATCCCCTCCTCCTCCATCTTGACCCAGCTGCCGGCTCTCTTCCCCCCCCACCCTCCGGTCCATCATGGCTGCCTGTGAAGCAGTAGATCCTGCTGGGATGTTTATGTTCCAGCTCAAGGTTGTCTTCAATCACACACAGAGCTGTTTGACAGCTTGCAGCACCGCCTGGCCTCTGTTTACCTCTTCCAATTTCCGACCGGCTTTGTATGCACAATCAGTGCAGCACAGAGAGGATCCAAGGGGGCAACTCCAACATTCTGCATCTAGAACGGAGATGGAGATGCGGACCAAAGGCGTCCTAAACCCGATTCAGAAAATACTTCTGTTTGACAGGTAGGTAAACTGTAAGAGGAAAAGGGCGGCCCACATGCATTCAAATACATGTGTTCCAAATAATTAAACTTGATCTAGTATTTTTTGTGGTTCTGACAGCCGTAAACACTGCAGTTGTATGAGTCTGTCCAGTCAAATGTTTATTAAAAGAGTGCTAAAACCGTTTCAGTTTGAGGATTTCATTTGCTAGACCTTCTGATGGTGTGTTTAATAATGTATATATAGTGTGGTAAATTTTTTAACATTCATAGTATCGTAATATCTTTCACATGTTCACATCAAGCAATAAGAGCGAATTAAAAAGTAAGAAGTGAACAAAGAATGGGCATATGTCTGTAATGCTTTATTGATTTTCATTGGAGAGCAGATAGAACAGCAGTTTTTTTGACAGTTTTGAGAAAAAAATCCACAGTTACCATTCACCATGATGTAATGCAATTCTAATAGGAAACAAGAGTCCTTCTCATTTCTGTGGGTTATAGAAAGTCTACTCCATGATGCAGACTTTAACTAATCTGAGGTGTTTTCATACATGATTGGCAGCTGTAATTACTGATCACTGATATTTTATTCCATGGCTCAACCCAGAAGCTTAGACAAGTGTCTTCTCTTTTCCACAGCGATGGAAAATAGTATCAGGTCATCTATCTTTATCTATAGTCTTTAGATTTGGACCAAGAGGAGAGACATGCAGAAGGATTGTATGTACTGTATTTTAACAACCCGATTTTGGCTCCTGTGGCTTTAAGCGCTATTATTAACATTTGGGTTACTTCTTGGTCTGTGTTTGGCCAATATTTATACTTTCAGGTCCAGGATAGACAATGTTGGATCTGACTGATATTTAGACAAGGCAGTGGTCTGTTCTGCAGACCTGGCTTCAGAAGCTATAATTTCTGGAAGTGAGTGCCTCCAACCTTAACAGGAAATGTGTGCTACTCTGAATGTATACACGAGGCCTCTACAAATAAGCAGTATAATACAATATCTATATTGCTGAGGTTCCACAGGAAGAAGAGGAAGTTTAAAGAATGAAAGTGAGAAAACATGAAGTAGGCTTTGAAAGCAGTCAAACAGGTGGAGCTGGCATCGGAGAAAAATCTTTTTTTTTCAAATTCTGCCAAAATAAAGATGGAAAATATTTGGTTACAGTCACAATAACAAACACTTTGTTATAAAATTTCATCATTTAGTCTTGTATAGTGCAAGTTCATCTTGCCAGAAGATTTTCTGACTTACATTGAGCAGAGGTGGGTCTCTGTGGGAGGCCCACTGGAAAAAGTGACACATTTAAAGGTAAGAACCCCATAAGCTGTCCAGACCTCTGTTTACTCCCCCAGACCTGCAGTTCAGTTAAGCCTTAACAACAGTGGGAACAGTTACCTTTCTGAATGGAATTCAAGCTCATAAACAAACAACACCAACCATCATTAGGAGAAATTAATCCAACAACACAAAGGATGGATGCTTTCTTTCATGTACTTTAATGAATCTACAAAACGTCTAATAGTAACATCCAAATGAGTTTAATTATAATTACTGGCCTTTAGTCGAATGCTCAAAGGTGCCAACTATGAACCTAAACACCCCCTCTTTACTCTGCCCTAGTCTGGGTGACATTTGTTGCACCTCATTCCCCTCTCCCTCCATCTAGGTTTACTGCTGCCTTTTTACTATCTTCAACTGGATTAAGGCATAAAGGCCCAAGCCAATTCATGGTAAAGTGATGAAGTAAAGCTCTGTTAAAGGGATGAAATGATATTTAACCTCCTAAGACCCGGGAGCCCCACAGGTTTTTGAGTTTTGGCTTTTTTTGATTAAATAATTGCTTATATTGGAAACATCATGATGCAACAGTGTTTTTCAGATGCATACTTAAAAAAATTTATGGAATGTCATTTGCGGTGGACAGTTTCTTTTTTTTTTTGTATAAAGCTGTGAATTTCTTGCCCTCATATGTGGACAGTGGGTCCTAGGAGGTTAAAACCTGAGGTTTGTCTGACAGTCATGTAACTGAATCCCATCACACGCTGTAAAAAATACACACAACATGTGTTATCATTGAATAAATGCAAAGTTTTTTTCTTTCTTAGAGATACTGAAGGAAGAGGAAGAATGGGAAATTTTCCCAGGTTGTTGAAATAAGGCTCTTTTAAAAGTTGTAAAATATCAAATATAGAAAAAAAAGGTGATCAAATGTCTTCAGTACAATCTAATGAGACCAAATTAATTTACAAGAAAAGTTCATCCAAACATGTTACATATTTGCTCAAATGTTTAGTTGTATTTGTCAAATATATCATAAAAATATATTATAGGATACATAAAATGTCTAGATTTACTTAAAAAACTTAAGTGCATTGTGTTAATTTGTCAAGAAACTTTAATTTACAAGAGCTGCCATCTATTTATATTTAGAAAAAGAAACAAAATAAAATAGAAATGTAAAGATGAACTCTGATTTTGAAATTGTGCTTTTCTACTTATCATACAGATATAGTTTTTTTTCTCAACTGAAATTGTAAAAAATGTAATCAATGTCTATCACTCTATTAAAACTTAATATAAAGAGAGCAAAAGCAACCAAGGTAAGAGGTCCATAGTTCTATTTGTCAATATTCATCGGAAATGCTTGAGGAAAGATATAACACCCCCCCCCAAAAGAGACAACGTAATACACAGTGGACCAAATTCGACAGCATGTGACTGGGAGTTTACTCCTCTGACGTAAAAACACTTTCATTACAGGGACTGGAATGTTCTTAAACGTTTTAATTATGATGTTATTTGCATCAGTTGTCCTGGAATTTGGGCACACTGACAAAATGCAAAATTGGGAAAACACACTTGAGCAAAGCCACAGTGAATGTTGTGGTTTTGGCCTGTATTTGACCATCTTTTGAACAACAGATGAAGCTAATGAGGATACGACACCCTCCAAATGCCAAAGCGATACATTAATTTTCAGATTCATAACCCTTCTCCACCTTAAATGTCCACTGAGTAAGATTTAGATTTTCCCACTGAGGAGGATTTAATTATAGAAGTAATTATTTAGTATAATACTTATAATTCTGTTTTTATCAGGGTATAATTACATGAAAATGATGCTTTTGCTGCCTTAAAATAAGCCATTTATAACAGAAGAAGCAGATTGCCTCTCACGGAGTTGATATATGGGGATTTTTTTTCCATTTTTCAGTGGTTGGCATCCAGTGTCAATGTGCATTACCAGGATCTATTACATCTGAGTGTGGACCAGAGTTAACAGCCCCAGTTCCCCCATGCAGTTGGATGCAAATTGCAACTTATCTCCTAGATGTCAATAAGTATCACACACTGAACCTTTAGGTCGAAGCCTTTTACTGAGTAGTGTGTACATGCATGATCTAATGGATGTTATAAATGAGGTGATGAGAACAAACCCATAGACCAGGGGTGTCAAACTCATTTTAGTTCAGAGGCTATACACAGTATACAATACCAACATAATAATCTATTAATAATGTCAACTCCAAACTTGTATTGATTTTTTAGAGTGAAAAAAGTAAAATTCCATTATGAAAATGGAATTTTACTTTTGTTAGTAACTTTTTATTTTTCTATCTATTTTTATTATTATTTATGTATGTGTGAGATTATTTGCTTGAT
>JAPQRQ010000028.1:30418745-30438998 GCA_037367365.1 Apogon talboti
TATATATGCAGGAAATATCTGTACGGTATTGAAACACAAACAGAAATAAATGGCTTCTGCAGGTAAAGTAAGTATTTATTGATTTATTGTAGCCTCCATTTGGATTCAGTAAATCTTCAACTCTCTTGGGTTGACTCTCTGGATGTTTTCTTAAATCTTTTGTTATATTACACAGTTGCAGAATGGCCCAGGATAAAAGACCATGTTTCATTTTTTTTTTTTTTCTGAAATGCATGACCACACACAAGCATTTCTCAGTCTTTGTAGTAATATATGTGCAACTGGAATATACAGCAAATATGTAAACAGTAGGAAAACAAAAATGCATTTCAGAAGAAATAACACTGTAGAAGCTATATTAGATCATCTGGCCAGAGAAAAGGATAAAAGACTATTAAAGCCTCTGGGAAAAATCTGAAGGTGTGTAATACAACACAAAATTATGTAAGAAAACATTCAGATGGTGGAGCCGAGAGAGTTGAAGATACAGTACTGTATGTTGGCTGTTTCTTTTGTGTGGAAAAATAAACATCAGCAGTCAGTATTTTCATTATTTATCTAGTTACTGATGAAATCCTCAGGAAATATTGGTAGGATTTGTGATCCCAGCGTCACTGTGGTGAGAAGGAATGTATTATTCCCTCTGAAAATCCCATTTTTAGGTCCTACATCCTATGTCCTTTGAGGGTGAAAATCGCCTTTTGGACCTGTGAAGCAAAGGTGCTTGAATACTATGTGGGATGTAGAGCAGCTCTCTGAGGGGCAGATATGACTGCCAGTGTTTCTATCAGGTATGCTTTTCTTTATTTAGAGGGATTTGTTTCTTTCTCACCGTGGTTGACTGAGTTCGGCGCTGCTTGATCTATAATAAAAATGGGGCTAAAAGGGATAAAGCCAGATAAAGCAAGAAGAAGATTCCCTGTTGTGACATGTTTGTTGATGTCATTTGACTGCCTCATCCTGTTGATCTTTTATTACACTGTTTTCCCTACGGAGAAAATATTCTAAAAGGGTTTTAGCTCAACTAGAACTTTTCACGATGGCAGCCTTGCAACTCATCTCTTGCGCGTGTCGTCTTCTTCCTCCTCCTCCCTCCTCCTATCTCGTGTTTCCCTCCAGATATATCCAGCTATGGATATGGACAGTGCCAGCTCAGTGGTGCTGCAGGCCTTAACCCAAGCTACCAGTCAGGACACAGCTGTGCTGAAGCCTGCGGAGGAGCAGCTTCGACAGTGGGAGACGCAGCCAGGCTTTTACTCTGTCCTTCTGGTGAGCGATGATATCAAATAATGAGAACAAATGCACTGGAACTGAAACTATTAAAAGTTAAATGAATTTAAATCTTTACAAACATGGTGTGTCTTACAGAGAATAGGGAATTATTTGCTTTGCGCACATTTCCACTGCATGACAGGTTTAATAGAGTTTTGACTTTTTATAAGGTAAGAGAGGAAAGTGATAGGGGGGATGGAAGGTTTTATAAGGTAGGAGGTTTTGTGGATATAATGTATTTTATTCATGTATAACAATGCAGTCTGACATTATCGCAGCAGCAAAGCGCCGCACTGTGAGAGTTGGGGAAAGTGGGATAACAAGAAAAGGGCAGTTTAGGATTCGCACGTCTGTTGAATAATCTTGTTCAATACTTTTGACATTTCAAACACACTTTTTCTTTGTCCAAGACCAAGTGGGGTTGAAATGTTATTGTACTATAAATTAACTCGTAGCTCATGACGTGCACGGTCATCCTCTGTGCTTCCCAGCAGATTGTTGCCATCCAGCAACTCAATTCTGGTGTAGCTGCAGTGTTATTATCGTATGTTGATCCTTAAAGCACAGTCAGGCATTTTATGAAGGGCTTTTTTTCCCGCCTCACCCAAACTTAAATGAAATGATAGCTTTCTGTTTCATCTCTGTGCATTCACATGGGAAATTATTCAGCCTAGCTTAACACAAACACATTTTCCATTTACCATGAAATCAGCTATTTTTCTGTATTTTATGTTTAATAAGACCCCATCCTGCGCGTGTGACGGAGTAGGCCCTAAAAGGCTTCTGAAGGCGTCTGGACTGGAAATATGTCCACAGTTAATTAGAGCTGCCCTTATTTATACTTTCACATTTGCTATTTTATCACACAGCATGAAAACAACAAAGAAAGAGAGTAATAAAAGTGGGTTGTCTTAAAATAAAAGAACTGAAACAATTCTCAGCTATTTAGGGAACAGGCCTCATGTTGATGCTGTTGGACTGATCAGCATGGGTCCTCTAAGGTCAGTTTCATACCTGGGTATGGTCTAGGATGGATCAAAATGATCCAATAAATCAAATCAAATCAAATCAAAATCAAATCAAATTTTATTTATATAGCGCCAAATTGTAACAGAAGTTATCTCATGACACTTTACATATAGAACTGGTCTAAACCAGACTCTCAAACCAATTTACAGAAACCCAACAGAATCCTCCAGGAGCAAACAGTGGCGAGGAAAAACTTCTTTTTAACAGGCAGAAACCTCGAGCAGACCCCGACTCCTGGTAGATGGTCGTCTGCCTTGACCAGCTGGGGTTAAAGAGAGAGGGTAAAGCAAGAGAAAGAGAGAGAAGGAAAGAAAGACTGGGAAGGGGGGGATAGGGGTAAACACATGGAAGAATAAATGATCAAGACAGTCCTTCACTGTCCACTGTCAGCTGTGACGCCATGTTTAGATGATTCCTACTCTACGTGCTCACATCCACTGTCTTTGAATCCATCTGAATTCATTAAAGCAAGCAAGCAGAACTTTATTTATATAGCACATTTCATTCCAGATGGAAGAACAATGTGCCGCACAAAGTGTGAAATACGAATATCAGCATCTAGGAGTAAAATTGCAGACAGCAAACAAGTGAATAAAATAATGATTCTTAATTACTTTTCCAAAAGACAAAGCCACCAACAGACCATTAGAGTGAATCAAGAGTAAAACAACATTCAGTGTGTAATAAAGAATGACAGGAAGGGGAAACAAGACAATGAATTACAATTAGAAAATGGTATATTAACTTAAAAATAAATAGGTAAAAGGAATAAAAACATGAAAAAAGGAAAAACGAGTCATAAAGCTCATTAGAAGCAATCAAATGAAAATAATGCATTGAAGCTATCTTGTTTACTTATTCTTCTGTCTGTTGTCAGACAGCAAAAACATTAACCTCTTACATGTTGTTGCATCTGTGTTGCCATGGTATTCCTATGTGGTGCTCGTAGCAATATGCATATGTGCTGTACATCCACATAACCAGAAGAATGTCAGCTAAAAGCTCAACAAAACCAAATTTTTGCTGTTTTCCGATGGCCGATATTGAAAAAAATCAATATATTGGCCCGATGCATCGACCGGGCCAATAGTATCTGTCTACCTCTATTTTTTTTCTCAGCCATTCTGGTCCTGGAAATATGAGAGATTCCAATCTGTGTTATTACTGTGCTGCTGTGTTTGAAGCCCCTGCCTTGGCGATGAATAGGCCAATGACTTTGAGAACACTGTGAAAGCACACAGCCAGAATTTCTAAGGTTATGGCTACATTTTACAGCTCAAATCTCAGCACTGATAAGGAATAAAAGTACATTAGTGTGAGCCACTTTTGAGATGACAAAGTCAACGTGCCCTGTATTTTAACAGGACCGCCCTCACAGGTCAGAGCCGGTTTTCTCAGACCTTTTCCTCCGGTTTGACTTGAGCTGTCACCCATCATAAAACTTAAACTGTTCTTAAATTGTCTGTTTGAGCTGTTAGACTTAGCAGCGGCTACATCGGTTAAGTTTGTACATGTTCTCTTTTTCACAGAATATCTTCAATAACCACATGCTGGATGTGAACGTCAGGTGGCTGGCTGTGTTATACTTCAAAAATGGCATTGACAGATACTGGAGGAGAGTGGCGCCTCAGTAAGTACCCAATTCTCTCTCTCACAGTCTTCTTCTTTTTTTTTTTTTTATTCTGCATGTTGTACGTTCTCACATTTCCATTTCAGGATTCCTACGATTTCCTTCCTTCTTCATCTTGTTCTTGTTTTTATCGTCCTTGTGGTGTTTCTTTCACTCTTTGTCCCTAGTCATCAGTCTTAATCTATTTGCCGCTCCTTAGGGCATTATCATACTCAGATTTTTATTTATTTCTCATCACAGATTTGTATTTTCCTGTGACTATATTCCTCATAGGCTTCATTTTTTTTCTCCTGTTTGCTTTACCAGTTTTACCATAGCTTACCTTTGCAGCTGTCTCCACCACTTTTCAAGCTTTCTTCTTTCTATTTTTTTTAACCCACCAGCTTGATTATTCATATCATTGTGCTCCAATTTTATACCCAGTTTAATCTTTTTTGTCTCTTTTGTCTGTTGTTATATCGGCTTTGAAAAAGCCTACGGTCTGTCTCTCGGTGCCCAGTTGGCTGGCTTTTGTTGGCTTTGAATTGAACAGTTCTCTTAAATGCACAGGACAGAGGCTAGCTGCAGGTAATCAGTTCTGCCTCAGCACTCTGTGGACACTCTTTGACCACTTCAAAGTTGCTCCTCTTTTCTTCCTTGTTAAAGTTTTTTCATCCCACCAGCCTTGTTTTGCTCTTGTCAGTAGTTCATTGGCCACAGTGCTGCACAAGGGGTTTTGGTTCCGGAGCTATTTATGTGATTACCTTTGGCCCATTGTCATCAATCCAGGAGTCAGATACTGGGCGGACTGGCCAAATGCATGTGCAGGTACAATGCATGCTGTAACAGAGGCCATATTAAAGCGGTTTAATCCTCTAGTTGTGTGAAATCACAAGTGAATATACAAATATTGGTTTCACCATTGAGAGCTTTGCCGAATACAACTGAAAAATAAATGTTCCCACTGAGTAAAGCTAAAGGGCAAAGCCGCTTATTTTGTCTGATGGTGTAGAAACCAGGTACTAATTGAATAGGCCTCTTTCATCAGGGAAAAAGTAAAACGGTGATTGCATAATGAATTTGCACATCCTTGGTATTGTGCACTCTGGCTCACTGGTATGACTTGCTGGGTGTAATAGAGTCATAATTAATATTATTAGTTCCACCAGTCCCTTTCTCAGTTTGACAAGTCACGATGTGCGCTGTGAAAAAGGTCACTTGCTTTTTCATATGATAGAAAATGCACCCCAATTAACTTTTTATTATTGCCATCCAGGCTTTTACCCTGAAACTTTTAATTTGCCTTTACCGATAAGAAGTATTTGGAGCATTTTATGTTTTAGTCTTTTGCAAAATTGTACTCTATCAGAGTTGATTTTATGTGTTTTTTTTGTGTGTGTTTTTTTTATTATTATTATTATTTTTTTTACACCAATTAGCAGAAAATGATCCAGTGGTTCAATTTCAAGTCAAACTGAACCCACAACTCAAGAATTTCTGATGAATCCTTCTGGTATGAAATATATTTATTTGCATGTTTTTCAGCCCTTCAAAAAAATCACTCGCTCATGTCTGCTCTAGTCATTTTTTAAAGATGAATTATAAAATCTGGTCACGCCTGCTTCCCGGACATTTCTGACTTTGGCGATTTAATTTCCAGCGGGACACTTACCCCAAATATTAAGCCAGCAATTGCTTAAAAACAAGATTGTGAATGTAATTGTGTGGCCGAGTCAGATTCCAGTCCTCAGTCTAATTGAGAATTCGTGGCTGTCCTTGAACAGGCTGTCCACTTGCAACCTCACAAAGCCTGAGCAGATCGTCTTGAAGCAAAGATAAATGGGGGGAAATGCAGCGTCCAGATGCGCAGAGCTGATAGTCTGCAATTGCTGCCAAACTTGCATCCAATAACTGACTGGAGATTTGGAGGGGGTACATTCCTATGTGATCTAATGAATTAAAATCAGCATCTCAACTTTCTCTTCCTGAAAACTTTTGTTAAACACTTCAACATTGCAGCCACTGAAATATCACTAAAATGTAAGCGCTGTCTTGTGACTGTTAAGATTTCAGCGCCAGTACATTATTCAGCCACATTTTTTTGTCTTTGAAGCGTAGAGTGTTGCATTGTTGTGACTTTGTGTCTTTGGAAAATGATCTTTTCTGTTCTTTTCAGCTCAGACAGGTACATAGCTTGGGGGAGGTTAAAAATACAATTATTGAACCAGACATCTTTGAAAATTACAGGTCAAATAAAGATATTGAATATGAATAGTGGATGAGTAATGGCTTGAAGCATTTTCTGTCTGCCATCACACAAAGGGTTGGTAATGTGACTGTATTTTCAGTACAGCTTGTGCGGTTTGTCCTTTTTTTCCCCCATCATACGGTTTTGTGTATATATACACTTATATGGAGTGTACTTCTTGACTTCTGACTGGTGTGAGACATCTGTTAGCTAGCAGGTTCTTTTGCAAATGTAGTGTCACAGCTTGATGTTTAAAAGTTTAGTTACTGTGTGTCATGCATACAAATATGCCCATCTTTCATAGGCTTACAGGACACCACAAGATCCTGTGAGCTCGATCCAGAATGCATGCATACATTTGCATAATTTTGACAAAATGCTGACAAGCACGCTCAGTCCTGTCTGCCGGGATGCCTTTTTTCTTTGAGTTTTAAAATACGTGTCGTTGAATTGCCGAAGAACTTATGAAAGAAGTAAACTTATCTAAGGAGGTAAAATCAAATAGCATAGCTAGACTTGCAAAGTAAAGTGGAGCTATCTGAGCTGAAGAACGTATTTCTATGGAAATTGTACAGTATAGTAAAAAGGTGGAAGCGCTTGTACTTATTGAAAGGATTTAAAAAAAAAAAAAAATCATGTCAAAAGATGGCACATGAAGAAAAAAAGAGGTGGTAAATTGAGGCAGGTATTTTCCAATGGTTGTCTTCAGTTTTCTTTTTACATCTTAAATGTTGACAATAACATTTTGCATTTCTTTTATTTAAAACAATCCCTAGTCTCACACCAGACAGTTGATTGTCTATCTAGCAGTCACCTAAATATGGTGTTACACTGTTTCTTTTGATCTCAGACTAAGGAAAATGCCACCTTTTTCACTGTTTGTGCTTGTCTTGATTTTTAGTTTTCTTGCACTCATCAAATTCTCTTCGTTTTGGCTCCGACATTAAATAAGGCTCAGGCACAGTTCGAATATGTCTTCTAACTTCTCATCCCACATTTCTTCAAAGCCGTCAGATACTCAAAATATGTGTGCATAGTAAATCTTGTTTGACTAATTCACACTGTCCCCCTAGTCTTCCACCCATATCTCCCCTCTCTCTGCCCAAGGTTACAGTATGATTCATTCCTCAGTCTTTCTCTCATCAAACACTCACCCACTCTGTGGCACTTCAGCAGCAGTTGAAGTAGACAGTACAGAGTAAATTATATTGAATCATGCTTTTTTTTTTTTTTTTTTACTGTTTCATGTCTCTGTTGCACTTGTAATTTGTTTGCAAAATTGTGTGCTTGTGTTGCAGAATGCAGGATCTGAGTTGGTGGAGAGCAGGGTGTTTTATCCAAAGCTCACTGATTTAATCAGGCAGCTGGCAGGTCCTGTTCTATAGAGTGTTACACAGGGATTTAATTGATCCCATAACAACCTGGCGGATTCATGCCATATTCATATCTTCACCATATTAGAATTTGTGGTTTGTCTGTCTAGAATCTGAAATGAAATTATAAGGAGTCTCTTAGGATATGAGCGGCATTCGACAATGCCAAGGCAGCTGGCATACGGCGACTCAATACGAGATCATTCGTCTCAGTCATTAGCACTGTATGCATAAAGGGTTGGAGTTAGCAACTTTTTTTTTTCTGTAAAAATGGGCCATTCCCTGTCTCCTTTCTTCATCATCTCGACTCTTCCTTTAAGCATTTCTCTTTGTTTGTGCATAAAACACTTGCTTCTTTTAATCTTTGATAACTGTCAGCTGATTTCTACGTTACTTTTTACTTTAATTTTATTATCAAATCGTTCTTGTAGAGTTGGGCAAAACGCCAAAAAAAAAACGATTTATATTTTTAGTTATCATAAAGATGCCTGAAGTTTTCATGAGTTAAACTTGGAGTATCAGGATGTCTGTGGATCCTTAAAAAGTCTTACATTTGATTGTCCTAATCATTAATCCTTAAATCTGGCATAGAAAGTTTTTAAAAATTTCACAGACACAATAAATGATTTTGCTGTATTTGCTTTGGAAATCTTTCTAAAGAATTTGTCAAATTTGTAATTAGTTGTAAGCATTTTGGCATAACGTGGAATGAGTGGCGCTACCAACAATCATTCATGGGTGGAGGGTTTCAGGTATGAGCTACAACAGCTTGAACGTCAGTAGCAGAAATATTAATCATGGAGAAATGGAAATGCATCAGTAGCTGGAGTACAACATGGTGAAGACTAGTATGAGGAAATAACTGAATATCATGAATGCAAGGACTTAAATTTGTTCAAAGATTCATTGGAAAATGTCTCAGAAAGTCAGAATTGTGGCTTCCTCAAACCTGCAGATACCCTGAATATTAACATGAGCCTGTATTGTCATGCCCTGACAGATACAGGCCTGTTTTTTTAAACAAAGGGAAAAATGATAAGATGGACACGAATGCACCATGAAGTTCTTGTTTGCAGCTATGCTTTGACACACAGACTCCAACATCAACATCAGGACGGAAGCCGTGACCCTGTATAAGCCTCCAAAATATGTTTTATTATATGAGGTATATGGTAATACCAGGAATACAATCCCTCCCAGATTTTTGTCCAACCACTTTCTCAAAGTCTATTCACCTGATTCTTTTCAAAATTCACACATGTATTCATATATGCCAGGAGAGGTGCAGTGCCAAGGTTAATGGCAAAATTTAAATTTTGGGATTTTTATTTTTACCAATTTTGGAAAAAATGACCTCGAACATTTGTCCAACAATTTCTCGAAGACCATTCACCCAATTTGGCAAAGTCTGATCAGATTGAAAGGCAGAATAATGTTTGACTTGGTTTGACTGAACTACCTAAAAAAGGACAGTAATTTAGTTTAAGCTATTTTACAATTATCTTTAATTCAATTCAAAATGGAGGGTATCAGTGAGCAGGAGGGGCAAAGTGTGCAGGGTGGGGGTATTGGTAAGCTCTGCTTACTTTTTTTTTATTTATCTAGCATAGTTTTTCACTACTTTTCTGACTATTTTATCACTAACATTTACCCTCCAGTTTGGTGAATAACCTTGATATTTACCTACTGGATGAAAAATTTACCTCCATTTGTCATTTGTTGGCACAAACAATGCCATAGCTCTAACTGCAGACTGACTGGCTGGGTCTCGTGTTTTTTTCTGCTATGTGATAATCTGATAGGTCTATTCATATGGAGTGAGAATGTTCTTAAATTCTTGTCATCTGCAGAAATTTTGTCCCACTCCTGTTTTGAGATGGTTTTATCACCAAGCCCTTCTGTTTTGTCTCTTTAATTCACTCTTTCTTGACCTTCTCACTAATTGAATGTCATTGTGATTGGTTTGTTTACAGTGCTTTGTCAGAAGAGGAGAAGACGTCATTGCGTGCTGGTCTAATCACAAACTTCAATGAGCCTGTTAATCAGGTTAGTGGCTGTGAATCACATGCACCAGCAATAAGTAAACGTCAAAGTTTTCTGAGCGAGTGTCGTAAGCTGGCAAAATTAAAGTGGAGTGATTCTTAAATAGTAGTTTAGACTTGAACCATCTTTTTTGCATGTAAAAGCTCTTAATTATGATTTCCTCTGAAGTACTTATTTCACTATTGAACATGAATCTTTGTATTATGATTAAATTGTCTTCAAATTGGGTCATTCGTCAGTGTTAAACTGTCTTAAGACACTACTGTCAAAGTTACATCAGTGTTGTTTTATGCCATAGTCTTATGTTTAAACTGATCCAAACGTGTGCACAAATTAACTGGGCTTTGGTCGCCTTTCATTAGCTGGCCTTTTTAATGTCCAGCCAAGTTGAAAAACTCACAAGTTGAAAGACCTTTTCTTCTGGATATTTTGGTTCACAGATGGATTTTGGTAAATGCACTCCTTGTGTTTTGAGGGCATGTTGATGCAGGGGGAGATGCGATGCTCAACTAAATGATCCCGTCTGTGTTGATTTAGATCAGAGCATCTGCTCTGTCCAAACAGTCACAGACCAAAGAGGTTTAGCAAAAGATAAATACTGCCGTGTCCATAGAAACAACATAGTGATGGTAACAAATGTATTGAAGTCTACCAAATACACCCGTAGGATAAATGATCTTTGTGGTGCTCAACGGTGGCATATATAGACGAACTGAGAATAAAATTCTGTGCATCACAGTGATCTTTTTGTAATGATGTGAGGTTTCAGATGCTGTCCTGTTTTACCACTCACATTGCCACAGGGCTGATTTAAATGGAAAAGATTGATAGAACTGGACAGATTTACCCTCTACTCCTCTGCAAAAGTTCTCTGATTGTATTTTACATTTGTGGTCGGAAATAAAATATGACATATGCAGTACGCCAAGTTACTTAGGCCAGGTGGGGATGTCCTTCACAGTGAAGTAGTGTGGATCATTTGAATGAAAGTTTAATATTTACTTATTTTAATGAAACTTTAATAAAAGTAATTTGATGCCTTGTTTTGTGAGCAGTGCTGCGCTGAAGTTTCATTTCCTCCTAAATTTCAATAAAGAAAACATGAGGAACATACAAGTTCAAAGCATATTATAGGCTTTAATTGTGCACATGGTCCCTTTAGTCATGAAGTTTTGTTTGTTTTCCACATTTTCTTTTTCTCCCCTAGGAATCTGTCAATGAACAAATAATTCAGGAATCAAAGTGGCGTGTAATGCATTTTGTCTGGGGGGACATGGAAGGTAGCCCTGAGTGGTAGCAATCTATCCAGATTTCTACAGCTTGTATTTCCCTGAGGGATAACCATCTAACACCAGGACTGATAGGGTCCATATGGCAAGGCATGAATGCCATTTAAATACCATGTGTTGCTAGTCACAACCTCTCACAGCCCTGTGGAATCATAGCTCCAGAGGGAGTTCGTGTGGGCTGACCCATTGTTGTTGTGGGCAGTTTACATTCAGAAGTACCACACTGAACGGCTTTTGTTACATCGCCAGCCTCTCTCAGAAAAGCTAATGACTTATTGATGCTTTAAAATCAAATATGTTTGTACACTAATTTGTTTATTGCTCACTTAATGAGATTGCTAAAGGTGTAAAGCAGGTATATTGATGCGTTTATCACAGCATTGATTTTATTGGCATAACAATAAATTCTCATTTTATTGCTTTACATTTGCTCATTGTGATAAACAATAATGCAGTCAGAGGAGCTGAAGTCGCTATTGCTGTGATCATATTTGCAATATAAATTAAAAAATGAAGTAACAGGGTAATGCATTTTGGACAAGAACCTGAAACTTCTGTGATTTATTGTAAATACACTGTATAAGATTATATGCAGTGCATTTTTTTCAGATATTTTCCATTGTGTATCATTATGGCTAAATACCTTGTGTTCAGCACATGAATGATGATGAACCGACTTGAATGTAAAGACTTTATCCAGAGAGAATCACTGCTGTAAAACCAAATTCGGTATTCGTGCTAAGTCAAGAATTTAGGTCGTAGTAGTTTACCTCTCAGTGTATCTTAGATGATTTGCTGTCTCTTCCTGTAAATTGGCAAAATATGCAGACATAAATGATAATCACTGAGCTTATACACATTGTGTTGTATTAAGAAATGTTATGGCAACTTGTATTCCTGCAGTTCTGTAAAAGTCAAATGAGAATCAAGATAATGTTGTACCTTTTACATAGTTTACAACCTGCTAGCTTTGAGGGGCTGCTTATCTGTTTAATTTTTCTGAAAATGTAATTCACTGTGAACTGATTAACAAAGTTCTAGACATAATAGATTTACCATCAAGTTTTATTTGGCACAGCTGCCTTCTGCTGAGCCTCTGGTCACTTTTTTCTCTCTCTGTTTTTCCAACAGATAGCGACCCAGATCGCAGTACTGATAGCCAAGGTAGCCCGTCTGGACTGCCCCAGGCAATGGCCCGAGCTCATCCCCATTCTGCTGGAGTCTGTGAAGGGTCAGGATGGCCTGCAGCAGCACAGAGCCCTGCTAACCTTCTATCACGTCACCAAAACTCTAGCGTCCAAGCGTCTGGCGCAGGACAGACGGCTTTTCCAGGATGTAAGTCCATACTTTTAACAGTTTTTTTTTTTTTTTTTTTGGTCGCTACTAAGCACGTAAAGACTTATTAATATTTTTTTGCTCATTTGGAACTCATGTCCCATCTTCTCTGTTTTTGTTTTGTTTTCACATCTTGAACATACTGAAATACAAGGTGACTTCAGGTCACCAGGATAAACAAAAAATAAGGCTTGGACTCTGTCTAATTAACTTTGGGGTTTTTTTTAATTTAGTTTTTATGTGTATTTTTTTCATGTAGTTTTGTGGTGCTGCATGTTTGAATTTTGCATTGTTTTTCTGCAGAGCTTTTCAGATGAATAATAATAATATTATCTTAAGAGTTTGAGATTCAGTCCCGTATTTTGCCTGTAGGAGATGCTGTTTAGCCGCAGTACGAGACCTGTCAAACGTGAGATTTATGTTGGCCAAATGCTCAGCGCATGGGTGCATGCATGTCTGTTTTCATGTATAACTCCACTGTGATTGACATGTTTGGGAATAGATTTGTCTGGATGCCGGTTGTTTGTGTTCAGAGAGATTCGGTTGAGAGGGAATGTTGTTCGTGAGAATTTGATGTTTCTTTCAAACCAACAGCACATCAGGCGGAAAAAAACCTCCCAAAAAAACCCTGCCGTCCTCATGGTTTAAACCACATAAGACTTCATCAGAAAGGCAGTTGTTAAGGGAAGGGATGATCAAACAGAGCAGCAGTGTAAAGACAGAATACAACAGAGAAAAAAAGGGGCCAACACAGACAGACCAATGGACATCAGAGACACTGACTGAGACCAAATAGCTGGATGTCGTGCAGAGGTTTCCTCTATGCCAAAATACGTGCCCTCAGGCAATACGAAGAACAAAGACAGTCTGAGCCCCATTAAACAGTGCAGTTTTTAAAATATGCACTGATGACTTTGACACTTAATGGACCGTGCCATCCTCTTTCTCCCCTTGCATTGCGTAGTTGCTTCGATGGCTGATGCGTGTGTCACAACCAGCACACAATAGGAAGAGGTGACGAGACAAGGGCACTGCGACACACACAGCATTTTTTTTAATGTGAAGTGAAACTGTAAGATTGATCTTTGAAACCTAAATATCTTCTGTGTCATTGTTTTTCTTCTGTACACATATAGTTACACTTACTATTACTGCCTTGATCTTTTGGGGGGTGGGGGGGGCGGTCTGACCACTACTGCACATCCCACTCCTCATTGTTCAACAATAGTGAGAAATATTACAGCCCATTATGGCCCAAGGACGCCTACTTGTGTTCATGACTAACACTGGACAGCAGAGTATCTCTTAATTTTTAAGCGTAGTCTTTTACCTGTGTGTTTATGTACATAATGTGTACATAAGTACTGTTATATCTGTGCGGGGTTTGAAGCTCTTCTTCTCACTCAGGGTGAATTTGTGCACTTCTCTCTTGTCCAAACTGAAATAGGTTTGTAGAGCATTTGTGACTACATCGCAGGAAATTATGTACTGACTGTAGTGCCTTCACATTTCTGTTATTTTTACTCTTCACTTGTTGAGGATAGGGCGGTGAGTCTACTCCTTCAACAAGCACAAAGCTGAATCGATCATGAGTGGAGGGTGAAGAGGCAGGACGGTGGGGTTTGTGGCAGGAGGAAGAATAACAGATCAGGTGTGGAAAAATTTAGGAGGATCGAAATGCAGAAATTACATGTGATTCTTGACAATTAGGTTGTCATTACTATGTAATTATGCTGATTAAGGATCATATTTTTCGGTCTTTGGAATCAGTTAAAGTTTACAGAGGGAGTGGATTGCTTCTTTTTTTTTTCCAACTTAGATTTTATTCTTTTTCCTTTTTCACATAAAGCAAGATCAATAACAACTATAACAAATTAACCAACATAACAAAAGAAGAAAAGAGTATGGCTGCCAATTAAACAACATATTGCCATTTTTTCTGGATTGCTTCTTTGTAGAGTCCACCATGCTGTGCAGTAACATATTGTCACCCTCCTGAAATAATTATTCAAAATTTATTTTTTCCCCCCCTAAATCATCAAATACTCAATTTCTGTTTAAGTTTTTGTGTTTCCTAAAAAAAATTTGAAAAAATTACTTGGGCAAATATTTTCTGTTTTTTGTTTTAATTTTATAGGAGGTGAATCCACTGTTAAATCTGTAGGGGTAAAAAGTACCAGAATTTGAAAGTACACCCCTCTACAGTTATTTTTGTCATTTTTGGTTAGTAAAACCCCCCGCCCACCTTTTACACATACGATGCATGTCAATTTAAAAGATAATTTTGTTGCAGATACAGAGTCAAGAAACGCCCAGGTTTGTGTTAAACCGCTAAATGGACTGAATCTGTCATTGCACGTGATGCGTGTCATCGACACCAAAACAGTTGTTACTTTATCATATTTCACCACAATCTTTAGGGGCAAGGTGAAAAAGTATTGAAAGAGGTGAAAATCACTCAGTTGCGGTCACGTTTAAGTTGCAGAGACTTACTCAGCAACTCTGAACAGATCGGTGAGAGAGACAGTTCTAATGACATCTCCTCAGTTGTGTAACTTTTCTATTTACATATTTTCACAGTCTGATACTTCCAACAGTTTTACCACAAACTGCAGCTTTTTTGACCTGTAAAGTTATCATTGAAATTGGCAAGCATATGTGTAAGGGATGCATAATTCAATAGAGGTAAAAAAAAAAATTAATAAAAAAAAAAAAATGTACTTGCCATTGACTGTAATGCAATTTTTTTCAGAAGTTAGGTTCTATGGGTCACAGCCGGAAGGGGCAAGGCTGGGCTCTTTATTTGTTTATGATTGGGAAGTAGAATTTCTGTAAATAGAGTCAAGAGGGGGTGTGCAAGTCCTGTTGCCTGGCAGGACACTTGAAGGACAGTGCTGCGGCGTGGTGGCGTAGTGGTTAGCACTTTCGCCTCACAGAAAGAAGGTTCTGCGCTTGGCTCTCAGACAGACTTTGTGTTGAGCTTACATGTTCTTGCCGCAATGCCTGGGTTTTCAGCTGGTCCTCTGGTTTCCTCCGCCATTAAAAAAATCTCGTACATACAGGTTAATTCTCCTGTTAGTGCACCTGACCACAGTACTGATGAAGATCTGGAGTTAGTCCCTGAGTGCTTTCGATGGCAGCCCACTGTCTCTACTGTGCTCTGTTAGCTTTCACCCATCAATATCAGACAGACTCATGGTAGATTTTCAGTTGGGAAAATGGGGGTGCAAATGCAAATTACAAATGGGTAAGTTTTTTTTTTTTATCAGTAAACTAGCACCAAAAATAGATATGACTTGAGAAAATCTTCGTATTGTTAAATAGGTCATGCCTCGATGGTAGTGTTTCATACTGCAATTGTGCAAATGAAAATGATTTTATTTTATAAAAGACTCAGTCTTACGGTGCAGCTGTGAATGAAATTGCTCGTAGCAGTAGCATGAAAGATGAGATGGCATGTGAAAACGGATAGCACTCAAAGTTATGCATATCGATTAGATGAAAGTGTGTCAAGACAGATCCCAGCAGGCTTTTGAACGTTTAAGTCAGCTTCTGTCATTGATCTAGTAAACAACAACAACATACATTCAAATGTTTCACATAATCTAGGTAGGTCATATTTAACCTCCATTGTATACACACACTGTAAAAGCACAAACACCTACATTTTTAGCACTAGCACATAACTTTAAAACTACACTGAGCAAGCAAGAGGATATATTTTTGTTGTAACCAGAATAACAGGTAAATCTGCAGAACAACACAAACACTGTCAGAGAGAAAAGTTTCCCATTTGTTAGATTATATTTTTATATTTTTGTAGGTGCATAGTGTATGACTTATTTGACTTACCACTATGGAAAACAGAAGTGGGATATTGCAAGTGTGTCTGCAATAATGCTGCTGAATAAGTGGCATTAGATGTGACTGCTGACCACAATAGTGACTCATGTGGAGTTTGTTTGTTTTTTTTGTGACCCCCCCAGGCTTGCTATAAGTTGAGAGAGGAATGAGCGCGATGATTAACAGTGTCTGGCTTTGTGTCTTTGAACAGCAATAAGGGGAAATATCTCAGGATGGTCTTTCATAAACAAATTGTAAAACAAAATGAACTCTATTTTCCTGGATGGCTTTGAGTTCTCCCTCCTGGAATAGAGAATCAGCTCGCAGACGGAGGAAATTATTTAGTCTTACTGAAATTTGCTTTGCTCTTGTCTCTGTCTGCATTTGTGAAAAGGAGCAGACATGAACACACACGGATATGTGCTTAGCTTTTCAGGACAGATATATGCAAGTGCGCCAAATGCCTGGGAAAAATAATTGATTTTTAGAGGCATTGGAGTTCCGTTTCGAATTATCCGGCAACAATCCACAAAACTCTTTAATTGAATTCAGATGGTTCCCCGATCACTGGCGGGTGGCTAAAGACCCAACTGCTCATCTCTGAACTGCGGTGCAAGTTATTATGGAGCACTAATTGGCATTGTATTGGCCATCCTAATACCGTTGTGTGATGCAGTGATGTAATTCTCTTCAAGGGGACTCCGGCCCTTTGTAATGAGCACTAGCTTTCAGGTGTGGCAACCTGTGCCTTCAGTTTTTGTTGCACATTTTTCACCATGTCCACCTGGGGTCACAATGTTGAACACTTTACTCCCAACTGACCTCACCAGGTCTAATTTGCTTATGTGAAAAGCATCAGTTGATAACCAAAAGTCACCTTGTGGAGTGCATCTCCTTCTGCGTGAAAGATTTGCAAAGCAGATTTCCTTGTTAATATTTTAAATTTGCTAGTGTTTACATCCATATTTCATAGCTTATAGTCATTTTTCCTCACCTTTCTACTTTACATGCTACTATCATTTACTGCAGATAATGTAAAAAGGCCTTCAAATGCCTCCTGCTGTTCTGTGTACTCTTGCACATGTGAGTCCTTCACAACAACAACGCTTGGGTTTCAACATTGGTGTTGCTTTAGGAACTCCAGGGGGTTGGCCTTTAATTTTTTTGCTGTGTGTGTTGTTTTTCTTTAATGCAATGAATAGTTCTTGTGTAATTTTACTTGTGTAGTGCATGGACTCTGTTGTATGGCTCTCATGTTTGGAAAACGTCTAAATGTGATTGCAGTACTACTGCTTTCTCATTATCTCCACTCAATACCCTTTTTGATCTTGCATCTTGTACAAGGTTTTCTGATTGTAATAGTATTCAAATGAATACTGTGCAGATTATTTGATTTATTTGCTCCAGGGAAAGGATTGTTAAAATTTAAATGAGATGCATTAGGGAGGCGCTGCTAAATCGGAAATTAAACTTTAATTAAACTGCGTGATTATCCAGATTTAGGCTTAAATCTGTGTAAACTCATGCATTTGTTTATTAAGTGTTTAATGTGAAAAGATGTGCATTCAACATATAACTTTGAATGTTTCTAATCAGACATAATGAAAATTTTTTTTCTGTTTGCGGTGTAAATTAATGTATGCAAACGACGCAAAGGTCCAACGCAGTGCAGACAGTGGACAGATTATATCACTTTAAACTCCAAAATAAGTCTAAACATTAGCAGAACGCTTTATACTGACCACCAGGCTAGGCTGGTGTTTACAGGCATTTATAGAACCCACTGCTGAATCTGTAAAGCACACACATGATGACACATCACTAGATTACCTGAGAACAGAGCAACATAAGTGAGCATTCAGATAAAGGAAGATTGAGATTTTCCAAAATTTGATTTATCACTTCTAGGGTCTGTGCTTTGGATTAGTCTGGGATCTGAGGAATGGAAAGTGGCAGGCTCTAGAGAAATCTCTCCAAAGAAGAAACTTGCCAGACTTGCAGTTTTGTATAAAGGATCTATCAAAGCCTACGCTGCGCTGTGCTCAAAAGAAGGGCTTTCTCTTTCAGCGTGCATGCATCACTCTCTCAACCTCTCTTGTTCACATTTCCTTCCACACAGAAGCAACAAGGCACAGTCCTCCTGTGACTGAGTTGTTCATTTCCTTTATTTGAGTTGTGTATTCATTGAAACTGCATAGACAAATGACCATTTGCATGTTTACCTAATAAGAGAAGATGATGCTATTTGTTTGTTTTTTTCCTTCTGTTTTTATGAAAACACCAAGAGAAAATGATGCAAAGCTCATTCCTGCACCATGGCAGATTTATTATATTTTCAGAGCTACTGGGCCAGACTCCACACTACGCAGCTGATGGGACCCAAAGTACTTTTGTTTACCATTGATGATCGTATTTTGCCACTACAAGAGAATACTTTCGTGGGAAAATGTAATTGGTTTGGGTCCAAATAATGTCATGGCAGGGAATGTAATAGGAAGCTCATTTAGAGCTAAATTAGACCTGTGACTCAGAGGACCCTCTTTGCTCCCCCTGTGTTTGTTGTGCAATCTGTGCAAGTGTATTTGTGTTTGCATAGGCATTGGCATTACACAATTTGACTCTCCGATGTCATACTCTCAGATTCGTTTCATGCCTTCACCGGAACGCCTTGTTGAGGGTGCTCGCCGTTGCAGGATAATCTTTGTGTGTGTTACCGACTGTGTTTTTTGTGTGTGTTTTGGCAGCTGGCGTCAGGCATTTACAGCTTTGCATGCTCCCTTTGGAGCCACCACACTGACTGCTTCCTCCAGCAGATCTATGCCAGAGATGAAGCAGCAGCACTCAGCTCACTGGAGAGGACACTGCTCTCCCTTAAAGGTAGTAAAACATGTACACAAACATGTAGAGGCACTATGATCAGTTACTATGAAATGAACTGAAACAGATGCGACTCTGGAATGTGATTCAGCTCCCTGCAACAGTTATGTCACGTGGTGAAGTTCGCTTTATAAGTTAATCTCAGTTAACTTCTTTTGTGTTTTCCCTTTTTATTTTTTTTTTTTTTAGTGCTTCGCAAGTTGACAGTCCACGGATTTGAGGAGCCACAACAGAATATGGAAGTAATGGTGAGTTTATGCAAAATCACCACTCATGAGTTAAAAGTGACGTTAATTGTAGCTATACAACTATCTTCTATACAACCTCTCATGTATTTTGGAAAAGATGGTATTTCCCTGTTGGTGTTTGGAGGTGAAAATGACTCCAGTCATAGTGTGCAAAATATGGATGGCCGTGATGATTGAAAGTGCCTTAAGCCTTGTCTCGGTTCAAAGAGTCAAGAGTTTTGTGTGAGCTCTTCTTCCACTCCCAAGGGGAAAAAAGTCCAAATCCATCAAACTGTTTATTCAGTTAGTCCAAATCTCTCCAGTTAAAGAAAATCTTAAATGTGTGAGTCTGGGTTGGGTTTTATTTCATCATTGGCTCAGAGTTAATGGAATCATTTGCACGAAATGTCACAGTTGCTTCATTTCATCAGTATTTAGTAAAAGAAATGGAGCAACTGTATATGATGTATATGTTTTATATGCATAGCTTTTGTGAAGCATTATTTTTTTGCTATAAGTATAACTAGAGTCACTTGCGTATAATGATTTTCCTTTAATTTTACAATTCTGAAATTGATTTATTTATTCCAATCTTGATACCATTCCATTTCAGATGCTACATTTGAGCTCTTATTTATAGACAGCTTGGATAGGCAGTACCATGTTTGTCCAGTAGAGGGCTCTTTCTTTTAATACACCTTAATCACTTGGTGTTTTCTTGAGAGAGTTGTTTTAAATCTGGAGTTATTTCACTGACGGTTCACCACGCTGAAATACAGGCAATAACAGACATAACCTGATGAAACACTGCAGATAACAGCATACAAAAATCTAGTGATCCAAATTATGTGTGTGTCTATGTCCATAATTTGCTGTTACTGAAACAGAGCCTTCAAGGACACACCTCCACGACACACTGCAGGTTAGGTTTAACAGCATGGCTAATCTATGAGCTCCACAAACTGGGCGACCATCAGTTTTATTTACAGCGATGAAAATTAATTAGATTTGCGTCAAAATCCAACCGTAAGGGAGGTGGGACAGAACATTTGCCAATAAACATCAGCCGATGTCTTTGAACTGGTCAAAGACATCGGCTGATGTTTAT
>JAPQRQ010000028.1:30463099-30474979 GCA_037367365.1 Apogon talboti
GAGCTATTGCAGAGATTTTAACTTACCGTCTCTGGCTTCTGTGTGCAAAATTACACTGTGATGAATATGAGAACTATTTTCTTTTTAAATAGCACACATTAGTAGTGCCTGATACACGGTGTAGTTAACAGTTCTTTCCGCAACCCACACTAATTGACCATTAACCTCTGTCCAGCTATTAATTATTGTCAGAAGCACAGTCACATGCTCACAAAGAGCACAGTGATGCTTTAATCCCATGACCAGGGGACATGTTAACAATTGCTAGTTACATCCACACCGTTATTCAATAAGCTGCAGCCAAACCTGTCATGTCGTCAACGCTTCAACGTTTCAGTGAAACAGGAAAAAAAGTAAAAGTGAGAGAGTTCCCAGAGGTGAAGTGAGTGATATGGAGAACAAAAACGCACCCCGGACACACAGACCTCAAGTCATCTAAACAAAGAGCCTGCAGCGCTCAAAAGGTCAGCCAATGGGGTCGGCGTTGACGTAAGAGGACAGTGCTGCTGATGTCACTGTAGCTGTTCTCCCATGCGACGCAGGTGCGAATAACCCCTGTACCTCATGCCAGGTTCCCCTCAGTTCACCTCCACACTGTGGGACTCAATTTTATTTATTTTTTTTCCTTTGTGACAGTCGTGGTTCTTGATTTTTCCGTGTCAAACCCATGACATTGAGACACAATGTGAAATGGAGATGTCAATGCATCTCCTTTCCTTCAAATGGGGGTGATTCATGTCTACAGGGAAAAAAAAACAAATAAGTAAACACCACAGAGAGTTTGTAGAAGATGACCTTTTGCAGCAGGCTGGTTCTTTAATGTGTTTTCAAAGGTGCAATAATAAAAACAAAAAAAAAGACAACACACCTCGTCTCATCTGTACTGTCTGATATATATAGCAGTTCCACGCTGTTGTAAATATTTATATAGTCGTTAGAGTTTTATTTGTTATTATTTTTACATTGTTTTGTCTTTTGCACAATCTTTATGAATGCACATTTTTTTCTTGCACTTTATTCTGTTGCCGACTTGACCATTGAATTCCCCCATTGTGGGATCAATAAAGTCTAATCTAATGCAGAACTAATATGTAATAAGTTTAAGGCTGTTACCATGAATGTAGATAACAGTGTTTGTCGTGTCAGGTGCTCAGTTTTAATGCAGGATTACACTGCTCTATATACATGAACAAGAATACGTGTCGCCTTGTTCACACGGGCTACATGTTGCCCTTGTAACAGCTTTTCATCACAACAGAATCATGTGGTGCATAGTTAATGGCAGTTTGCTGAAGAAACTCATTGTTTTATCCTCTCCGGTGGTGCAGCGATCAGAAGATAACATGTGCCTTATCTCTTAACATTCTAATATCTCTAAAACAACATGGAGGTCTTTAGTTGATAACAATCTGTTTTTGGCCAGGAGGATTTTTTTTCTATAGTTTTAGTGACGGCAGGGTTAGTTGTATAAACAACAGCAGATAAACTTTTCAACTTCCATTGATTTTTTTTTTTTTTTCTTTTCCCTAGCTGGGTTCCAAATCAAGCTATGCTTCTGTTAGATTTTAAACATCCTCACAATCTTTTGAAGAGGCTTGTGCAATGAGAATATAGAATTAATGCAGATCTTAAGGAACAAATGTGCTGATCCTACTCACTGCCACTTAGTGGGTTACATTAAGTTGCCGCCTTCTGCAGCAATCAGAGGCATACTGTGTCTACATATGCGTGATGGCTGTCCAAGTGCACTTTTCCTTTGTGTCATCATCAGCCTGTCACTTATGCAGTATGTTATTTTAACTCCCACTGCAATGCATTAGTCACAGGAATATACTTTCTCAAACAAAACGGGAACAAAAGCCATTAAATATTAAGTCTTTACATGCTCCGTCAATACTGTCATTAACAATGAAGTCACACAAACTAAACTTTTTTCTCCCCTTTAGTGCTTGAATGTCAAAGATGAGACTTGTGCATTGAGAGTTATGCTAAATCCATGATTTTTTTTTTTCCATATGACAAAAATTTTTTTTATGGGTCCATTTTCCTGAAGCTATTATACGGCATTACGTATGTTAAACACAGACTGTATGTTTCAGACGACGCATACACACCCCAGCCTTTCATGATATAACAAGGAGATACAGGAAGAAAAACACGCCTAATGAAATTCTTATTTCTGTGTAAGTGGTACTTCAGTTTAAGAAGTAAATTGGTTGAAATATTTCACCAACTTGGCACAGTATCTTGGAGAAGCAGACACACAGTTTCTATTATTGGCATTTGGCAGGAGGTGTGTTCAGCTTTTCTGGCCGACACACTTGCTTAATGCACATTTGTCGCTGTTACCAGAGCCTCTCCAGATCATGGTGCTCTGCCTGGCTTCCTTAGCCTTCTCTACGCTGCGTGTTGGAGCATTTAATACATAGAGCAGAGTGTTTTGTGGGACCTTGATCAACATCAGAGTATCAATATGCTAAATCTGTGCATAGTGGAGTTAAAAGAGCATAACAGTGCAGCCCTTTGGGAAGTATTAGCCTTGTAGCAGCTAAATTGAAGTTGTGCTGATCTGGACAGATCCTGAAGTTAAATTCAGAAGTCTGCTCCCACCTGCTGTCACACCTGCAGGGCTTTCTTCTGCCTGCATGCCTCTAAGCTCACATTTATCCGTGCCAGTTACTTGTTTCCCAAGGGCTGGCTATCATTTAGATTTTATTGATTCTGTTTTTGCCCATCAATTCTCATTTTTAGCAAAGTCCAGGGAATTTGTGCTTTGAAAGCCCTCACTTATCTCTATTACAGGCAACAAACAAGCAGCGCTGCTGTGATTAGGGCGCTCACTGTTTCACCAAGTGCATATGGAACCGTTTAAATTTTCAATAACCATATTATTTATTGAAAATGTTAGTAAAACACTACATGCAAAGTGACAAGGATGACTTTTGATTTAGAGAGCATCATCAATTCACTTTTGATGCATGTGTGGCATGTTGAAGCATGCAAGACAACATCCCAGCATGATTGCTCATGCCTAATGGGAACACTGAGGGGAGGAAAAAAACAAAAAAACACCATCTGCTGTGAGTCTGGTGGGATATGTGGTCTGCTCTGCCCCACACAGGCCACTTTTTCTCCAAACACACTGAGACAATATGATGGACAAATGTTCTTCCAGATGGAGAACCAGATGAACTGCATGGCATCGACTGTTTGGATGATCACTGTCCAAATACCCCTTTAAAACTTTATTGTCACTGTTCCCAAAGTACTTACCTGAGCAGCTGACTGAGATAACTGAAGTAGTGTAGTAACAACTTAGGAGTCCTCTGGCACCAGCTCTAAAGTTCTTTTTTATATTTTACTTTTACTCTAAAGGTTTAAGGAGTTATAAGGGAAGACTGGCTTTATATTTGAAGTTTCTACAAACTCAGACAGTTTGTAGCCACTTTGGTCACAATGGCCCCAGAGTCAATGACATTCTGAGCAGTATTATAGAGAACAGAGCTAATTAACCAATTGTTTCTATAAAGATATCGGTGTACAACAGAAGACTGTGTTTATAGTATTATAGTGCATCATTGAACCTCTGGTACTATATGCTCAACTGTAAATCCTGCCAAAGTCCGGCTGCACACACATTTCAAGTCTTATCCATATCTGTCAGCAGAAGTATTGTGATTGACTTATACCTGTGGCTGAGCCACGGGCTGCCACTAAGCCAGCTTGTCGAAGTTTGGCATAATGACTACACATACACAAATGCAGTCTTATCTGCACACTCATCCACCCACACACACTTGATTTCAGTGACTTGCTGTCAGTCTCGTCATACTCCTACCTCAACCAGGCACTTGTCATGCTTGATGGGTTATCATGGCTTATAACGGCAAATGATCTTGGGCACATACTGCAAACATACATAAATATGCACACAGGAAGTCATAATATGACTCCTAATTGAACACTACTCACACGCACATACCCTTGATATCACTCATACTGACATTATGGAGTTACCGGAAGCAGTTTTTGTGTCACTGAGACAGACAGACAGTGAGTTAGAGATACTGTGAGTCTTCATCTGTATTATTAGACTGTGAATTACAGTGATCTTGTGACGTTGCCTTTTGTAGCCTGACCTACCACGTGGAGTTTAGTAAGACAAAGACACACACTGCTATGTTGAATGATTTTGATAATTTTGTTTTGATCCTCTTCAACATCTTTTTTTTCCCCCTTTTGGTCATATTCACCTGTTAATGAGTTCTTGCTGGCTTTACTCTCCTGACAAATCAGTTCGTCTGTGTTAATTTTTGACTAGTTTCAATGTTGCTCTTCTTACTGTTGTTGCTCTTGAATCTACTCCCTATGTGACTTGCAAGGTGTTTCACCTAATGTGGCTCCATTAAACAAACACACTTGTAATCCTAGTGAGTATACTGACATTTGCTCAAAGTGCCGTAGCTGAAGGGCTACAGAAACATGTCATAGAAACAGCTGGGTTTTTTTATCTGTTCATCAAAATGACATTCCCCATCTGAGCCATGCTTTGACCCATTACAATAATGCTACTGTGAAGGAACACTTTTGATGTGATGCACGTATCTGGTAGCATAGATGTCACAGTAAATGTTAATGTGATTGTATAGATGCATTGATAATAACACACCCTCGGGAGATGTAGATGCACTGAGTATGAAAATGACTGAATATAAGGCCAAGATTATAGGAAATAAAGTTCTTTAAGAAATAAAGTGTGTGAGTCTGGGATTTCCTGTACAGCGTGGTGTGAAGTTTTGTAGGAAGAAGCAGGTTTTGTGTGCATGAGTCATGCTTGACCTTTTGACTGATGGACAAATACCCACATCAACCTGCCTGTCCATCTGTCTTTCCATCCCTTTCTTCCAGTTTGCCAGCACACTTTCAAGCATAAGCATCTGTAGCCTCTCTAGACGAAGCACATATTCTGTATGCATGCACAAAATCTTGTACTTTATCGAGAGGTAGAACAAAAAGCACTTGATCACTTCAATAGGTGCCATAAAGGAATTATAATTAGCATGTGTATTGTTATTGTATGATCAGAGATGTTGTTGGTAATTGTCAGGATTTATTATTATCGTTCAGTTTTTATACTTGCATGACCTTGCATTATTTGTAAAAACTGAGGTTTAAAATGACCAAAAAGCAGTGTTAATTTGACAACATGTAGTCATCAGTTATTTGATAATTTGTTTGTTATATCCCTGATTCTATCTGAGTATTAAGTATGCTGACGCCAAGCTGCTGTTTGGAAGCCAATGATAGAGCAGCTCTGGGAATCTGCCCAATACGATCATCCACTGGCACCTGCTCTGTCGCACTGACATCTAATTAATTACCGCCGCCATAAGAGATTGTAGATAGGCCTGGTTCTTGTTTGTCTTTGTAAGAAATTGGAGGCTAGTTTGTTCCCCTAGCAGCCTGCACTGTTTCAGAACAGGTTATCACGGGAGCATCTCGGTGCGATTTTGTGCTTTTAAGATGATGAGAACTCAAATCCAAATTCCATTTAGTTTGATACTGTTGAGATAATCAGTGCAATAGTCACAACCCATGCACCTTTTTTTTTTTTTTTTTTAAATCGTACCTTGCATATATCCTACACTGCCTGTAAATATTCTTATTTTTTGTACATATTTCTCCTCTGTAGTAGAGTTAACTTTTTGTATATTTCAGTAGTTTTTAGTAGTATATGTATATTTAATATTTTATCTTGTAGATTTTGTACATTGCCTACATTTTTCAGTATTTTGTGCGATATTTTTATACAGCCTTTTTGCACTATGTTTTTGCTGCTAAACAGAACAGAGGCACTAAATAGATTTTCATTGTTTCAGTGACAAAAATCTATTCTATTCTATTCTATTCTATTCTATTCTATTCTATTCTATTCTATTCTTATTTCAAATTTGGATTTCAGAATTGCTTTTTGCTGCAGGTTTTTGTTTTTTTCAAATACATATATATATTTGAGCATAAAATAACTTAATTTTCATGTTTCCTTTTTTGCGCACTCTTGAACATATGCACTCTTTGTTTATGTGCCATCTCCAAGTCCTGACTCATGCTGTTATTTAGTATCCTCTGGCTACTGGCCCAGACTGGTTTCTGGTTCCCTGTGGTTTTTTGACAACGAGCCAACATGTTTGTCACCCCCCTCCTTCCATCCTTTATCCTCTCATCTCTCATTTCCTCTATCCTTTCATCCGCTCATTTCTGACAAGTTGGGCCTCGTGCATAGTTTTTCTGTTGGATACAAACAAGGGCAGATGCCAGGGGACGCTTGCCGGCCCAGTGCAACTGCTGAAAAACCCTCAGCCACTGACATGCAGGGCCGTTCTTTGGGACATGCGACAGTGAGCATTTTAATTCATGTCACACACTTTTCAGTCCTGCTAATGTTTTTTGATCATCCACCAGGCTAATTCACTGGTATACTTCCCCCCCCCCCCGCATGTTTAATCATGCAGATGCACACACATTAATACCCTTGTACATTTTCCCATACCAAGCACTTTATTCCTCATGTTCTTCTTTTTCCATCTTTTCTTGCGTTTTTAGCTGCTTTATTGTATAAACTGCCTTTCTGTTCGGGCCTCCAATATTATCTGTAATAGTGCAGTATCTCTGCCTCTCTGGGAGCCCTAATCTGTTTGCATAGATGAACACACGGAGAAATGTTCAGAATCTGAGAGTGGGTTAAATTAGATATAGTCATGGAGTTGGAAATGTGTGTGCAGAGGGGCAGTGATACAGCTCTTTTCCCTCAAAGCTCAGAATTAACTGCAGTCTTCACCATACGTAAAACACTGATAAAAGAAATTTCATAAGCAGTCTCAAGCACCATTAGAATAAGCAGTGCGGTTGTTTTTAATGGCCCCATGAGCGGTAATTCTACATTGTGGAAATAAGATTACAGCCAGTCTGTTCTTTTTTTTTTTTTTTTTTTTAAGTTATGACATGGATGGAGAGTACAGATCGAAACTCATAACAGTATTACTGCTAAACTGTCTCCTACTCCCTCTCAGGTACAAGTTGATTCGCAGACGTGTGATCTGGCTAATAGGACAGTGGATCTCCGTCAAGTTCAAATCCGACCTTCGGCCTTTACTCTACGAGGTCATCCTCAGTCTCATGCAGGACCCAGACCTGGTGGTAAGACAGCTACAGGCACAAAGTCAATGTTTTCTTTTCGTTAAACTGCTTATTATGACTGTGGAGTACCAACTTCCTAAGAAAACACTGGAGTCGTGATGTCTGAAATGGACCATAAATGTGCACAGTCAGCTCCATAAACACAATTCTCTGCCTAACAGCATGGAACCGCAGCTATTATGCTGCCAGTTTTATACAAACGGAGCCAAACACAGGGATTGCTAAAAGGTTTTGTTTTCTGATTACTCAACATGCTATTTAAAAAAATCTTTATTAGTTTTTACAAAGCTGGGTTATCCATATAGCTTTGATTGAAAAGCAAAACCTTTTATTTACCTATTAACATTTTTAAGACTTTTCTGATCCTATTTTGTGACATTTATCACGGTAAATCTAAATTACATTTTTCTGTTGCTAGATTTGTTGCCTCATGAGCCATGCACTTAATTGATGTTTTCCTTCATGCAAGCTTCAATAAAGGAATGAGAAAAATGCTCTAAGATCATCTCACCATAACAATGAATAACTTAGTCAATTCTTTGTGCATCTAATAGCATCTCTTTCTGTCATTTCTGTCTTTGTGTTGTGGAACTTTTAGCTGTGTATTCATCTGTTTTTTCTGTGGTAATGTTTCGATACATATTTAATGCAATTATATTGTAATTAAGATTGTGATATAATTAAGATAATAATGTGCATAAGGCAGATCCCACGCAAACACCATTCTCTGATAGTATCAGTGTGATGGAGGGAAGCATAATTACCTTAATATAAGTTCAGCAGACCATTATTAACTGCTTGTCCCTTTTAATGACGTTTATTATGTATCATTCATTTTGGATATTTTAATTAAATTTAAAGATATATGTGCAATGTTTCTCAGGTTCGGTCAACTGAATAAAATTCAACCCATCCCCCTGTGCATGATCAGGAATGGCTGATTACAGATGAATCAGTTGTCTTTGTTGTGTTCTATCTCTGTCACACTGGACAAAACACCAACCAACACCTGGCATTTATCGTCAGCGTGAAAGTGTAGAATTGGCATCAATCATCATTCATTCATTCCTAGGTTAAAAGACCCTGTAGTGGTCATGAGTAGTTGTCCAGCTTCGATTGGCAGTGATAGAAATGTGACAGCTGGTTTGATTGTTTCATGTATCATAATGTTTCAGGCAGGAACATTGCTTGTTTTTAACAAATGAGTTAATGATCTATTGTTAGTACACTAACAGTGTCTAAAAATTGGATATAGATGATAATTATTGCTGTAAAAACTGTCAGAAGAGAGAGTGGAACCAGGAGGAGATGAGCAAGGTGATGGTACGCAGTTTTTTTTTTTATTGAAAGTAATATTTACTCAATGTAATTCCATTTTTAGGTGTATATTTTTGAAAAAAAAATATTTTGGCCACCTATGTTGGTGCAGTTATAAAAAAGTCAATGTAAAATTGAAAAACTTGGATTGGGTTGTAAAATATACTTGGACAACATATTGAATGTATTTGATATATCAGGTTTTGCTTTCCGAAAATTGCAAAATTGAGATATGGCTTATCGTTTTTTGTTTTTGTTTTAAGTCATGTTTTGTCTTGTCCTTGGGTAAATGAAAAAAAAATATCATGAATCATTCTTAACAGAAGAAAACATTAAGATTTATTTTTTGGGCTGTATTCCCCTGCCCTGCTTAGGCGTATATAAGTACATCTGGTCGCCTGGTGTTGGGAACACTGTAGTGTGTTGCACATTACTTCTCCATTCATAGTCATGTATGTTGCCATAGGCTCCGAATGCTATGGATACCAATTTACTGACTCAGATTAGATTGCTGTGCATTTCATTATAGTGGCTTTTTCATTTGGCTTCTCATCTCTGTACATATTCACATTATACAGTGATCTGCTCATGGTGAAGTCACACGGTATCCTTCTGCTCCGAGCAAACATGTCATAGAGGTTCAATCAACTTGATTTTAATGTATAATTATAGGATGCATGTTAATATAGCCAGTAATAATCGTTATTACAGTATCGTTACCATCATTCTCCAAATAGAGCCTAAAGAGCGGAATGCAATTTTCTTTCCCCTTATACACCCACATCTGCTAGTAGCCAATTTATGGACTGATCCAAAATTACATTTAGGACGCATTCATTTTTCTGTCATACATTCACAATCTAGATGTATAATTTAGAATATAGTTTTATACTCCATTCCATAACTTGTAATTTGCTGTAAGGTTTATGAGGGAAGCCACTGCACTGAGATTGAAGGGTTTTTCCCTCACACTAATCTACTGTGACGTCAGTGACCACGTTACAAATCATTTTGTGGTTCCTGATCGATATGGCCTTGGCCAATTAAGGCCTCTTGGACAGAATGAATTATTGCTCATAAACTTTTAATAACCTGATGGAGAAAACAACTTTCTGTCAATCAGTGCAATTGGTTATCGATATCTTCACTGCTATTCTGTGGTACTTGTTGTTAAGACCGAAGTGAATCACTCAAGATAACAGTTGTATTTATCTCTGACATTCACTTCAGCGGACTAGAGTGATCAACACAAGACACTTATGGATTTTTGTCCTAGGAGCATGCTTCATTTCAGCCACTTAGACTTGTAACTGCCTTGCTTTATTGTCTTAGAAGTTGTGTTTTTAAACAGGAGAAGGGGAGTCGGATTAAGTCGTGGCCATATCTGTCACAAATTTAAAGCTCCTTATTGGAGATACTCAGTATTCCCTGGGGACATGATTTCAGAACTCAACGCCCTTCTACTTTTAGGACCATCATAAATGCGAACAGTAAAAGAGTAATATTTGAAATGCATTTTATATCTCTTAGCTTTGTACTACAGAGACTACGAACACTTCACCTAATGTTAAAAGTCATGGGTGAATTTGTCTGGCATGGCTGCACAGTGTGATGCAGTGTGTGAAGGACCAACATCTGTGCACACATCCTATTTGCATCTATCAGTGCCATTCTTGAATACAGATCACAGATGTTTGTAGGTTTCCATTGCTATTTGCTGCAATGTATTCCCCCTTTTTTTCCGCTAACTGCTGCCTTCTTCTCTGGCATTTAGTCACAGTTTCTGAGGAACGGCTAAAAATAACCCTTAAGGCAAATTTAACTCCTTCAGTTTTCAGGCCATCTGCATTCTCAGTGGGAGGTGTTAAAAGTTTTGTAGAATATGCACCTAAACCAGATTTGATGACACCGCGCTCAAGTCACATTTCTGCTCACTTTTACTTGACTGTGGGAAGGCTTTAACAAACCCTTAAAAAAGGGGGGATTAGTGCTTCATGATGAAATCCCACTCGGTCTTGTCATGATTATAGTATGAGCACTGTATAACATTAGTTTCATACCTCAGATTAAAAGCTCTTGGTAATTTTCTTTGTAAAATATAAATATTTCTCAACAGCTTTTACAGTCCGTTCATTATTTATTGTGAATAATATAATCTTAAAACACTACCTTAATTTTTTTCTTGTAACTTTTTAATCTTACCTTGCAGTATTTTTAGGGATAAGCCGGTTTTAGCTACAGATAATGCACATTAATGTTAATTATCTGTTTTAATTGTAATTTATAGTCTTTGTTGATTTTTTTCACTTTTGCTATAATTTAACTGCAATCCAAAAATTTTTTTTTACTTGGCTCAATTCATTTACAGCTGCAGTGCTTTTTTTTTTTTTTTTTTTAGCATCATGGGCAAACATTCAATAGTTATCTTTCAGTATATTGTAATTCAAGAGGTCTGAGCGGACATGGGACCTCTGTATTTACTCTTGCTTGTGTTTTTTCAAGGAGTAGAAAATCTACCCCGTGACACAGATGTTTGCCTAATTATAGGCACTTTCAGACAAGCGGGGCTAAACACGGTATGTGAGTGACATCTGTGATTGCTGATAGCTTAGTAGACTCTATCAGATGTGACCTGGAGTGACTTTACTGCTCTACTCTGTGTTAATACAGATGCTTGGAAAAGTGGCTTCACTTTTCCATAACAGTACATGACAACTGCAGGTCATTTGGTGTGTATATTTAGTCCTATGATTTGGATTGAAGGAAGAGAACTGCAGAAGGAACGTGTGTAGTTTGAAATTCTGCTGTTTTTTTTTTTTTCCTCTCTTGATTTTATCTCCTGTAGCATTAATGGGGTAATATATAGTATTGATATTCCAAAGTCTCAACAGCAGGGGGAAGTCCTATGTTAGAACACACTTATGACTACCAAAACCGCCACCAACAACCAACACTATGTATCCCATGTTTCTTCTTCAAACTGAAAGTCATAGCTAGATAATTTGACAGTTGGTAAAAATAACAGTGTCATATAATATTCTAATCATCGTCTGATAGTTTACATCATATCTCTTTGGGCTTATCTGGGTTTTTAGACAGACCCAAATCACCTCTGTTTTTTGTACAGTTTGTGTTGTTAATAACTGGACTAACGATCTGTTTGGAATCATCCAAACAAGGTCAGAACTGTCACAGTTTAGTCTGAACCTTGGATCAACAAATGGCAACTTAGAAAAGATAATAACATCACATGATAACTTTATACCTTCAAACACCTCATAATCAAATTAAAATCAAATCAAAATTTATTTATATAGCGCCAAATCATAACAGAAGTTATCTCATGACACTTTACATATAGAGCTG
>JAPQRQ010000028.1:30477670-30518736 GCA_037367365.1 Apogon talboti
GAGCCGGGCCACAGCAGGAAAAACCTGGGAAAACCTGTGAGGACATAGAGCACAGAGACTCCGGGGAAGAAGTCAAGGCAGTAACATGTATTTGCTGGGGCGTGAATAGAGAAGATTCGGAGAGGTCAGAAAGGAGGAGGAGGAGCAGAGAGGAGGTCAGACAGATAATCAAACTCCGTTGTGTAGAAGAAGTGCTGGGATTTCAGCGTCAAACTACTTCTTTGTATTTAGAGCTATGTCCAGTGATTCTAGCTTTTTATCACTTTTTTCGACTCTCAATTTTGTTTTTCAGCAGTTCTTATCCCCTCTTATCATTTTCTGACGCTTTGGTCAAAGGCCCATTAGCTTTAGTTTCCCCCACCATTGGAGTCTGCCAGAGTGACTCACTACTCCCTCTAGTGGCCACATAAACTTCAATCTGTCTGGATTCAGTTCTTACCTCTGCTGTCCGATACATTGGTATCTTGGACGTAACTTCATAGCTCTTTATTGTGAATACTGTAATTATAATTTTAGGTCATTTTAATATTTGAAAGTAGAAATACTACATATCGCCTCTTTTAAAGTATGGTTTTTAAATGTAGAACTTCATATCACTGGAGCAATATTCAGTCAATGCATTGCCATAAAGGTTATTTAACGTTTTGAGAACTTTTATTATGGGATTTGTTGATTCTAACCAAGTGCTTGACACGTTAAGAATATGCATTGACTTGTTTAGGTTCAGTGCTCAGTTAACTTTCATGACTAAATTTGCAGTGACTTTTAAATTTGAGCCTATTTTAGAATTCTAAATGTGACCCTCCTGAAAGAGGCTGAATAATGATGTCAAGCAACTATTTTGGCTGAATCATTGTTAGACATGAGTGTGTGTCTTTATGCAACCCCTCTGAGTACTTCATCAAGCAATCTATTATCTTGAACGCTTTGCAGTGGAATTGAAATGCAGTTTCTCTCATTAGTGCTTGAATTGCCAACAAGGCCAGTGCTGATGGCAGCTGATGGCTACATTCATCAACATAATCCGTTTGTTGCATGTTAATATATGCAACATTACCGAACCATTAGTCTGTATTTTATGATCATGCAGACACAGAGAGAAAATTTGTACATCTCTATATTTAACCGTCCCTACAGTTCGATATTGAGTTACCCCATACATTCAGTGTATTTCTAAACTTTATGCTTATCTGTATGATTTCAGAATGGGTTAGAAATATGAGCGACGTACACACTTTATAGTGATTATGCAAATGATGTAAGCCTTTTAAATATGTCAAGTGTTTTCTAATGGTTCGATTTCAGACTGAATTATGTAAAGGAAATAGCTGTATACCTTCATAAAGGGTCTCCAGCTTTGATAATTGAGTCACCACAGGGGACATCCTGTTGATAACGGTAAATACTGTTCCTTAACAATAACATTCCTTTCACAAAACCATGGTATGTTTGTGCATATTGCAGCATCGTCGCCTCCTTTAGATACACTCATAATGTAGCCTCTGAATCTCTTTGGTTTCCAGTGCTCCTTAAGCACAGACTATTCACAGTTATTAAATTTTTAAACGTCTTTTAAGTTTGCTTATCGTTGTCCTCAGCAGAGGCAGGTAAACCTCTGGTGGGAAAGTTGTTGCGAATTCTTTTATGTAAGGTTGCTGCTTATTTAAACAGGTCAGTCAATTCAGACTTCTGAAAGACTCCTGTTAGGGAGGTGTGATACTGCAGGGCTTGTGCTATGGTTTGAGGTCCAGAAATATAAGCATGGTGCAAAATAAGTAACTTCCAAAAAGGCATCTTACTTTTAAAATGACTCGATTGGCATTGAAAAGATGAAAAGACGACTTCAGTGATGACCGATCAAGTGTTTTAAGAGAGTCCATCACAAATATGTATTAATAATGAATAAAAGAATGTATGATTTATGAACTGACAAATTAAATATTTAACAAGACAACTGCAAATATATGCAGTCATTCAAAACAACATAATAACCCAGAATTCACCAAACATAATTCATTTGAACGGACGTAGGAATGATATGATGAGTTGGTCCAGAAGGTTTTAAAGTAGTAGAGTTATGCCAAACAAGTAAATATTGGAGAAAAATATGAACTTTGTTTTATTTTTATTTTTAAAATGTCTGGTCCTCTAAGTAGCACAGACAAGAAGGAGGTAAATATGATTGCTGAAAGGAGGACATTGATCTAAAACAAAATAAAAGTTCCCAAACTTTTTCCTTCACAGTTCATGTCAAACTTGGTGCACTAATTATTTGTATTAAAATCAACCCACTATTTGGACGGTATGGCAAAATGACTAGTACATAGTACATACGCAGTAAAATAATAATAATAATATTACCTTAAATCATTTAAGTTTATTAAATTAAACCGATGTGCTGTTTGGTTTTCCAGTATATTATGTAGACTGGCTTACAGGATCCTGTAGGAGGGGTGACTACTTCATTTGCCAAATGACAGAATTGGTGTTGTGCGTCTTTCTGCTGCGTTTTCTTTTGTTAGGATTTAGTCATTTTAATACTATGATACATTTCTTCATTTGTTCCCATTTTCAAATGGCTGTTACTGCATCCTATGCTCAGCAATGTTGACACAGCAGTTACAGAGTTTAGCGATGAGTCTGTTTATGCAAGACTGCATTGCATGTTTTAGAACGTTCATAATGTTTGCATTTAATCTCACCAATAGAAAGTGCCTGTTGTTTTCTAAATCTGTTTATTGTAGTTTTGGGGGGCCCTCTTGCCTTTTTATGAGAAACTCTTCTTTATCTATCATGTATTTATCTTTGCATTGCCAGTATTCCCTGTTAATATCTAATCATTCTTTCCATAGGTGCGGATTGAGACAGCTACGACTCTGAAGCTCAATATCCTTTAACTACTTTATCATAAATACACAGCATTACATTTGAGACGACAAAAAAGTTAATGATGTCCTTATACTATGTGTGATACAAACATATAAGCTTTAAACCTCATAGCTGTGTCAAAGAAAATGTGGTTGACAATTGAATCCTTAACTCGTCACCACCTGTTGATGACTTTGAGTTCCGGACAGAGCAGTTCCTTCCAGTGAGTACACGCATTGCTATCTACATACTGTAATGTTCTTTCAGACCAGTGAAAAGTTGAATTGTTCATTCACAATAATAATTCACGTTGTCGGTATCCTCTTAATGTTACTTTGAACCTTTCTTTCCTTCCCGTGCAGTACCTGGAGTCGATCTTCGGGCTGCTTTTCCAGCTGCTGCAGCAGGTGACGGAGTGTGACACGAAAATGCAAGTGCTCCACGTCATCTCCTGCGTCATCGAGAGGGTAAACATTCAGGTAATATTTTCAGACGTGCACGCCAGTATGCGAATCAGTAAGCATACTTGAAATCTCATTGTGGCGCTCAATTATTTCATGTCAGTTTCGGCAGATTTGTCCTGTACTCGCCTATTTCTTTTTCGTTTTGTGAGGAGGGTAACGCCACAGAAGGGAGGTCCATGACTCTGACTCTGCCGGAGATTTACGCAGCTGTTAAAAAGAACATAATAAAGATATAAAAGATCATCTGTTCTATAAAGATAGCCACATTTTGTTGTTTTTATGAGAAAGTGGCACCACCAAGTCCAAATCTGGTCTGTCTTTAAATCTCAAGTCCTCATGCCGCCTCTGCTCTAATATCTGCCTCTTTTGCCTTATGGTACCTTTTCACTACTATCTGCAGTGCTGTTATGGATTTTATTTTTTTATTTTTCCGAGCATCCAATAAGTCGTTCTAATCCACTTAACTGCCAACACTTAAAAAAAAAAATGACCCTCCCTTTGACCCCCTGAGGCTCTTTTCAGATCCGTTTTAAGCACCTTCTCCTAAACGATCCGTTGACTTAAATCTGTCACAGAAATGGCTTTCATCCTTGTGAACTGTCACTCTGTTTAAGTCTTCCCTTGTCACCGGCCCTGGCTAAACTTCCAGAGTCAGTGAAAGTCCCATTAATATTCTTACCCTGCTCACAAGGGATTTTGAACCCACAAGGAGCGGCAGCAGCTGAGCAGAGGAAAACTAGGCAACGAAAAACCATGAGTGCAGCTCGAGTTGAACTGAACATGATGACAGATATGATGAGATTTTGCTCTTTTTTTTTCCTGCTGTCACTCTTACAAATGTCATCCCAGGCTGGTTTGCGGGGCTGTTTTTCTCACATTTTATCTTCGTCCTCAAGGCTTTATGTCGTTTTCTTTTTTTTTCCTCTTCTTCTTCTTTAGTGTTCCATCTGCTCCTTGCCGACTCCTTATAAAGGTGTAATCGAGCAAAAAATCACAGTGTGGGGAGTGCAGCCCAGTCACACAGTCCCTACAGGGCACTGTGACAGGCTAGCACAAATCAGCACAGGAAAGTGGCAGGAAACTTCTTCAAGATCATAATTCAGTGTCGTACCTGAATGTCAGGGGAGTCTTAGAGTTAGCAACTATACTGAAATTACAGTGTGCCATCATTTTTTTTTTTTCCTTATTTTACAGTGGACAAAGAGCGATGGCATCCATTTTCAAGTGTTGAAAACACTATAACTTGATTTAAAAGAAATGACTAGTACATAACTCAGTAAAAAAAAGCCCAATAAAGCCTTCTTCATGGTGTAATAAAAGAAATACGTAGATGGTTCTGCAATCTCAGGGATCAGAAAAAGTTGGTATGAATATGATGGACTGCATGTATTGATGCAATGCATGAATTAATACTTAATGGCATTTGAAACTTTTCTAAATGATCATAGATAACCAACAAATGAGTTGGCATTCAATATTATATAGTCATTAATATACATGTATACAAGTAGAAAGTTAGTTTTTAACTAATCACTGTTAATGTATTTGCCCATCACACTGATCTACAAGTATGCGGACAGTTTGTGGACATAAAATGTACTAAATTGTACATATTTTGAACTCTGAAAACAAGTGACTAAAGTGCTAATTGGTGAATGTTTTCAAGACAGACTGGATGTTAAAGTGTTATTACCTGTACACATACAGTAGGTGTATGCAGTTTTATATAGTAGATTTACAAATATTACAATAGAAGGAATCTGAATAGTGAATGTGCTCTAATGTGCAGGCAGTGTTTAGAAGAGAAACTTGTAGCTCAGAGACAAACAGTCATTTTGAGTAAAACCTATTCTTGGATTAATTCATAGAAGTTGACATTTTTACCCACTACGGCATCTGAAACTAAAGCCAAACAGCACTTTTAACTTAATTTTTCACAAAAATTTGTTTCACTACTTCTATTCTGTCATCATTACACTTGTATGCCAGTGTCGAACATGGCAGTTAGTTAAAGATTCATGCTGTATATCGCTGAATTATATCCTAATTCTCTTCCTCTTCTCTGTCAGATCCGGCCATATGTAGGCTGCCTTGTTCAATACCTGCCTCTACTTTGGAAACAATCTGAAGAACACAACATGCTCCGATGTGCCATACTCACTACACTCATCCATTTGGTACAGGTATGTCGCAAGCCAAGTTTAATACACGACATGAAGTAGGAAAAGACACATTTTCTCTTGTCAGATATGTCACATCATTTCAGATCAGTGTGTCACATCAAAAAAAACACCTTGTTCCTTGTGCACTGTCAGTTTTACAATGATTTATAAATATTAAATTTATTTTCCTTTGCTTTTTGTGTCATTTTAAGATTTTAGAAAATGATGTTGGAAGAAAATGATCTATATCAGAGAGCTATTATAACAGAGTGAATGTCTGGGCCAGCTCACTTTATATTATATGCTTGATCATTTCCATCCCTATCAACCAGTTTTATCACAGTAATAAAGACAACAGTCTGAGCTGAATGCAGATAACAGAAGGTTTTTGAGCCCCTACGTGGCTGCTGTTGCATTACTTCACTGTAAGAGACAAACCTTGTTGACAGAATAACATCATTACACATATGGCCAAATGTTGGAGGCAATGATGTCTACAGCTTAATGATGGTTAGATTAGCAAATTATTGTCACATAGTCATATTTGTGCTTAGATAGGACATAATATAATGATATTTTGTAGATTTTTTTTAGATTGAAGTGTATGGTTGCTTTTCTTGAGTTGCCAGAAAAGTTGAGTTGGGTCTTACTCAGTATTGTCCTGATGAATCCTTCCAACATCATACATGCACTGTGCAGTAACGCAGAGTCTTAGAAGCATGAATACCTTGTTAGAGAAGAGAACACACACTGCCAGAAAGAGAAAAGTTTTATAGGCCTTTCCAAAGTCCTACACAACTTTTATGTATTGCTAAAGGATAAAAAGTCATTGTCTGCGATAGTAAAATTTTTTATAGCAGGGAGGACAGGAGATGTTGCCAAATGTATATTCTGGTTATTTGACTTCAGTTTGCCTCGACTGGCATAAACCAGTCGTGCCTGTAAATAATGAAATGCCATTAAGTTAAATCTTTAACAGCAGGCATATAAATCTAGCTTGTTTTCAACTTGTCTGGAAGTGTCTAGTTACTTGTTGCTTGCTATGAGCAGACGGGGTCATGCCAAGTGGGGATTAAGCTTGGCTCTGTCTTTTTTTTTTTTTTTTTACTCCTGTATAGATGCAAGAGGGAGCATATTTAGTCCAAATTAATGTCATGCCATCAGTGAAACAATGTTGGCAATTGTGAAACGCAGCTTTGCATCCTCTGTGCCTCAGACACAGTCATGCCCCCACACAGTCGTCCTGTCCCCTGTCCCCACTCCCACACAAACACACACCACCAGCACTTTCTCCTCATTACCCTCCCCCTCATTCTGTTGTCAGTGTTTACTCTGACCGTGTGAATGGCTGAGTGAAACTCAAAGTGATAGGGTGCTTTGAAAGGGCATAGTGTCTGACAGTGGTTAACTTTTCATTGACAGACTAGAGTTTGCGGGAATATGTGAAGAAGATGGAAGTGAAGTTTCAAGGGGAAAGAGTGTTTCAGAGGGCATAATTCATAAGCCAGGCTAAACAAAGTTGTCAAAGCCAGTGACCTTATACTACTTATTTTCATGAATGTGTATATAAAATTGTGTTTTTTTTAAATTTGTTTGTTTGGTTTTTTTTTACTTTTTTATGTGTGTACTTGAGTGACTGAGAATTGTCCTGACAGTTGTGCTCAAGGGTAGGTTATTCCTTCCTTTTATAAATTATGCTTTGTAAACCTTTTGCTTTTTTCAGTGAGAGCGCAGGTCATTAAAACAAAACTCTGCACAGATCAAAAGTTTAAATCTTCGTTGTTAAACAAACTGCAAAACGAGAAAACAACAAGTAACTATGCAGGTAAATAATGGTCGAAATGCATAGCCTGGCCAAAAAATAAAGTCCCATTCACTATATTTTCTTCAATCGCCTTTAGCTTTGATTATATGACAAATTCACCATAGCATAAGTGATGCCAAGCAATGCTTATGTAATGTCAGAATAAATGTTACAGTATTTATTTCAGTCAAGTCTTATGTTGATGATGGAAGAGTCAGACCACTATGTAAAGTCTTCTCCATTGTATCCCAAAGATTCACAATGGGGTTCAGGTCTGGACTCTGTGTGAAAATGATGTCTCATGATCCCGGAACCATTCTTTCACAAACCTGATGAGCCCAGTGAATATTTTTGCTGCCCAATTTTTGATTGTTTATTAAATGATAAGCTACTCGCTACATCAGTTAGAGTGAAGTAACTTGTTGCAGATGAAACATATTAATCACTGCAGTAATTATTCAACGTTCCGCTCATATCTGTTGGCTTTGTTAAATCCAGGCCGTGTATTTTAGATTGTAAAAAGCACTATTCAATTTACTGCCAGCTTTTGCACAGAACTGCTTAGGACAGTGTACAGATGCATAGTCTTTAACTGAGGTGGATAAGTACACATTGTAATAAAGTAGCTCTCGAACAGAGTATGCCATTTAATCTCCATTTGTCACAGATTAAAGTATATATTCTCTGCAACATTTTCCTTTTCTTGGAGGTCAAGATGACACACTTGTTCAGCAGCTCTTTCCCTGCATCTCATCATACAAGGACAGTCAAAGAAAACACGTTACCCTAATTTTCTTGCTAAATTGACATGCCTGGGTATTTGGTGATGCAAATTACATTCAGTTATATTCATTAAGTCTAGACACAATAGTCTGAGTAGCAAAACCAGTGGATTTCACACTATAATGATTTTTTTTGTTTATCAGAAGTCAAAAGGATGCCATTGTTTGGATATTTTATTGGATTTAGAGATTAAAGATTGGTTTCTTTCTTCTTCTTCTTCCTCTCCTTTTTTTTAAGCAAATGATGTCTTTCTAAAGCCAAACCCAAATACAATGTGAATATGCAGTACTTTGTGACCAGGACAATCACCATGCACTTGGTGTGATTGAGGGTGCTGTATCCCAGAGAGGTGGAGTGCATCATTTGAGTTGTAATCATGTACCCTGCAGCCGGTAGATGCACCCACTACTGAGATCTGGATTATGTATAAGAATAGGTGTAAGAACACTGATCCGCTGCTTTTAAACTGTTATTTTTTCTGTTCATCACTGATTAAAATGTGAAAAGTGCAGGTGTCTCCGTAATAGTCAGTTTTCAAAGAAAGAAGTAGTCAGGGTGATCATTTTCATTGAGTCAGTGTATAACATGATCATATACTGCACAGCATGTCTGTGCTGTGATTATGTGACAGACTTGAGAAGCAGCATTTCCCTGGTGGAATATCCAAACATTTTCTATGTATCTAATGACCCCCTAACCACTAAATGGACCAAAAGTTAGTTCATGCCATTCTCTCTGTGTTTTTTTTTTCTCTACCAATTGAAGTAAATAGGCCCACGGTGTTTAAAAGGACCGTAAAATGGACATAAAAGGTCCCTAAACAACTCTTGCTATTTAAAGCAAGCCGTCGTTTGAGTGCAAAAATCCACTATTTATGACACCACCTTGTTATTGAAAGTGGGAACAGTTCAGACACCCTGCAGCACACCGGCTCTCCTTCATGCATCACATCTGTTATGAGACCAAAGTATTCTGGTGTACCAGCAGTGAAGCTTACGGACAGTATGATCTGGTTTATGAGCAGTAGAGTGCTGTGGTAAAGTGTGCAGAGCTGTGTGTCTCGGAGTGGAGGTTTATTGAACATTTTTATGCATCCATCCTGCTTTATTCTGCCCTGATGGTCTGAAAGGAACACCTACTAAAAACAGTAGCTGCAAACACAAGGTAAAGTTTTTATGCCTGCATAAGAATGTGTTTTATTGGTTTCCCTATATTTGACCAGGACTCCTCTGTATGTGTGTATTCTCACAGGGCTTGGGGGCAGAGAGTAAGAACCTGTACCCTTTCCTTCTTCCTGTCATCCAGCTGAGCACCGACGTCTCGCAGCCACCACATGTGTATTTGCTAGAGGATGGACTAGAGCTTTGGTACGGACACATGCTCATACACTAATACACTATATGGACAGAAGTACTGGGACACGTTGAATTCAGGTGTTTCTTTTCTAACAGGGGTCTGGGCTACAAATCAATAAAGACAAATGTCATAATATAATTTCATATTGTAATAAATATTATTGCATTTAAATTGTTATCTTTGCTTCCAAAATACCTCAGAGATGGTTTTCACTTGTTTTCTCTCAACATTGATTTTGTTTTTTTTATCCATGACTATGATTTTTTTAAACATTCTACCTCTAAATTTCTAAAAATGTTTTTTATGCTCTGACTGTAAATAATTTTTTTTACCACAACTAGCATCTACTTTCTTCACATCTCACTTAAGGCCCTGTTACACCTTGATGATTTAGCCAGTGTATGACGAATTTGGCAAATACGCTGGCGTACATCAAATAAGTTATTGGTACATTTTGTATAAGTTAGTTGGAGAAATAAGTGTATCCAACACTTATTTCTAACCTATGAGTAACGATCTTTGAATCTATGTGTAACTTATATTGAGCTTATCTCCAACCCATACTTTGTCCAGAACACGTATTTGTCGTGTTCTGGACAACCTCTTTTCACCTCTTCCAGCCACTCGGCAAAGCGTTTCAGCACCACCCCTCTGGACAGCGACCAGACTTTGTTGTGCTGCAGGAGATATAATTTGTAATACCTAATATCTTCAAATTTGGAATAAAATTTAAAAAAAAAACAAAAAACAAAGGAACTAAAATAAAATACATTTAAATTAACTACTCATTATTAATTTTCCAAAGCCACAGTGAGGTGCCGTGGAGGGATGAAAGAGCCACGTGCGACAGGGCCTTTAGGATGAACAACCTCCCATTAAACTTTAAGGAAATATCGATTGTATTTATACGGTACAGAAGAATGTCCTCACACCCTCCCCCAGCACACTCTTATGTACACCCACTCATAAACACGATGACTGCAGCCTTTATTTTTTTTAGTTCCTCTTCTCCCTTTTCCTCTGCCTTTTGTCTCTGTGTTTACTCATGAATCTGTTTGTGTCATATTACTCATCTGTGTCACTCACTGACTCATGTCGGATACATACTCTGGAACCAATTGCAAACACTTTGAAGATAAGTAGTGCTAAACGAGCTGGCCGTGACGATGTTGTTTGACTTTTTCGTAGGAAATTGTGTTAGGTGGGTGATGAAACTGTTGATAATTTATGCCGCTCACAGTCTTGCCTCCACGGTGTTGTATTTGAACATATGATTTTATGCCATGTAAGAAATCGGCTGCAAAACGCCACACTCATTTTTGCATATTCACGGCCCGCACAGCAGCTTTGCTTCAGTCAAAGAGAATCACCTTTTGTCCTCTCCTGTCATTTTAACTCCCTCTTTAATCTCTTTTCCGTCCGTCTCTGTGGAAAGTTGCGTTCAGCTGCTGTGTGTACTCATCGGACAAAGACAGTCTTATGTCTCTGTCCCGTCTTTTATCCTTTTTAGATAAACAATCGTCCTAAATATTTGTTTTCTCTGCTTACAAAGTCAATGTCATTCTCTCTTCTTATCTCTTATCAGCTGGGTTTCCCTTCTCCGTGTTCCTCTCACTATCTGTCTGGCTTGTGTTGCATTATTACTTTGTGCATCAAACAACACAGCAGTCATTAATGTCTCACCTCTTTGTGAAGCTGGAGGGGAAAGCCAGCTTTCATTTGGGCCTGCGATTTTTTAAATTTAAACATGCATACCAACAGTTTTCTTCCACTTTATCAAGGTACACTTAAAGTTAGTGCATTTTAATAAGTCTCTGGGAATAATTCATTTGACAGTCCTGATAGATATGCTAGAAATGGAGTACAGAAAAGGTCCTGAATGAATTCATTTCAAAAGTATAATTAGATGTTTCCATAAGGCAGTCATTGGTTGGTTGGACAGACTTCAAGCTGTGTCAGTCTGTATTTTCTTGTATTAACATTGTCCTTTTCAATTATAATTATAATTATAATGTTCAATTATTAATATCTACTGAGTAAAAATAATGACAGATACCTACGATAATGTGTGAGAGCATCTGAGGTGGCTTACACAGTCAAGCCTGCAGCTAAAAATCCCCTCAATGCAATTTACTTGTTTTTTTTCCTTTGTTTTTAATAAAAGTTGATAAATTTGTCCGCCTGTTGTCATTAAATCCATTCAGCAATAAGGTACTAAGCTTTATTTTGCATGATTCCTTTCAACAAATGTGTTGTGATACTGAACCAACGTGAAACACTGGGAAAAGGTTATTTATGAAAAGGAATTGGTTACAGATCATTAATTAGCCTTTTAAAATTTAACAAGTAATTTAACTTTTAGTTTTGCCTCTTTAAACTACATTGTAAAATAATTTATTACGTTAAGCTGCTTTTTGATCACCTCTATGATTATTTTAAACTCGGCTCTGAAACTGAGAAGTCGTAAAACGTGCCTTCTAACCAGGCACTTCATAAAAAACCTTTTCTGACGGAAAATGTAGTTAAATTTCCAGCACTGAACGACATTATAGTCCAGTGGTATGGCTGTTACATTCTACATTTAAGCTTTTTACCAAAGGGAATACATTCAAATGATAAAACTGTAATTTAATTGAATCTTATCCTTAGTGATTGTAAAAGATCACAGTTGCATTTACTTAAATTATGTAGCACTATTGCACGCAACACTGCTAACTGCTAACATTTCTTTCTCTTACCTTCTTCCTTTTTCTTTTACTCCCACTTCAACACTGTGTTTCTTGTGTTGTCATCTCCTTTCTGTTTCTGTAATTTGTCCCACTGTACGTCTCCTCCCATTTTCTGTGCCACCTCTCATCTTTGTCTTTTCCACTCCTTTCTCTGCCCCTGTCTTTCCTCGTATTTTGTTTTGTGCTCTGTCCTTATCCTTCTCTTCTCCCCTCTGTTGTCTCCCCTTCCCTCTCCCTCATCATGCAGGTTGGTGACTTTGGAGAACAGCCCAGCCATCACCCCCGAGCTGCTCAGAATTTTCCAGAACATGTCAGCTCTGCTGGGTGAGCTCACGTGAGACTTGTGTGTTTGCAGGTGTATCTGTTGGTGTGTCTTTGTCCTTGTGAGTGCGTGAGGTGTGTACAAATATAGTACATTTCTGATGATGGATCCACAGCACACGTCTGTAAAACAGTGAATCTGTCCACTGGTCAGTGTCATCTCAACAATGGTCCGACAGAATATTGTAAAATTTGTCAGACATTTACAAGGCAGCTGGAATGAACTGAAACTAGTTTGCAGGCCAGAGGTCAAGATCCAGGGTTTGTATGGGTGCTTGAAATCCTTGAAAATGCTTGAATTTCAATGTCATGTTTTCAAGGTCTGGAAAGTGCTTGAATTTTAGTTTAAGTGCTTGCAATTATAACTCTGTGATGTGATTTATCTATTTATTTTTAATATTAACTCTGCCAGGTTAGATGGTGAGGCAAAGCTACTTTACGGAGAGGTGATACTTTTGGAAAAAATAAAACTTTATGTCAAAAAAGAAATTTACCTGGTGCTCTCAGGTCGATTCCAGGTTGATTTTTATGTTAATCTTTGTTTCGGTAGCAGTGCGCCTGAAGAACACCAAGTGGCTTGCTTTTTTTTGGACGAAATTTTGTGTTGTCCTTTAATTTCTAAACTTTTTGCCATTATGAAAAATAATTTTAGGTGTTTATACCATAATACAATGTACATCATTGTGATAAAAAGTGAAAAAATAATCATGAGTATATGTATTTCTGTATATATATATATATATATACTGTATTTTACCCCAGCGATAAAGTGCTGTGCTGGAAAAATTTGAAAATGGCCCTTAAAAGTGCTTGAAAAGTGCTTGATTTTGACCTTGAAAAATGTGTACAAACCCTGAAGATCGTGTTTTTAAGAATGTAGAGAACTCATATCTGGACATTCTTATAAGCATGATGTCTTAGGAATTCATTGAGTATGTTTCCTCAAATGTGGCACAAATCGTTACTGGGACTCAAGACTTGAGAAGATTGTGGTGATCAAAGGTCATGATCACTGGGACCTCATGTCTGTTTATTGTTATGAGCACAGTATTGGTTTCCAAACTGCTGTTTTGAGGCCAGTAGTTTGCAATTTGTCGCCATGGTGCCTTTGTGGAGTCAGAAGCGAGCATATTTGGATAAAAGGAGCAGAGATGGGAGCCTGATGGGTCAGAGGCAAGCTAATATAAGCACTTAATGACTGTGTAAAGCAATAAACTTAATCAAGCATCGCATAACAAAGTCATTTTACAGTCTTGTTAGAAGGCCCGATTAACTGCAACTACTGCTGAGTTGACTGTCAGGGAAAAAAATATGTTTTATTAAATAAATTGAAACTCTTACAGTCCGACTCAGCGGGTGAGCAATCTGTCATACCTATCAGTTCAAGCCTGAAACAGCAGACATCAAAAACCCAATATTTGACATGAGATCTGATGATCTGAAATCTAAAAATGGGCCACGAGAACACTTATTAGAGGGTGCAAATTAAGCGTACGAAACCAGAATTAATTAATTAGTACTTTTAGATCGAAATTCAATGTGAATCTATAAGAGACAGGGCTTTTTGGAGCCATCCCTAGTGGCCATCAGTGGTATTACAATTTTAAGAGACTGCCTTTGGAGACGAGGCTCTTCTCACATTGGCCATAACAGAAAATAACTGAAGCAGCCGCATTAATAGTTGATACATGAGATTGAACTTATGGTTCTCCTCAATATTTTAATTTGATTGATTTGAATTCTGTAAAAGCAGGTTGTGAGTTGGTGAAACGCTGATCATTCTATACGCCACCTTTCTCAGAAGTGTTCTATAACAACTGATGGTTCTATGTATAGCGCTGTATATAGTACCGTGTGTGTATATAGTACCGTGTGTGTAAGGATGGTGAAGTTATAGTTTTACCATTTTTTTTACTTAACTCCATCTTGCATAAACATGTTAAGTTGAATTAGTAGAAAGGAATGTAGGTAGGAGGTCATTATCAAGAATGATGCTGTTATTATGCATTTTGATACTTGGATTTGCATTACATTGAAGTATGATGTGCTGTGTAATATGACTATTTTCAGATAGCAAATATGGTTTATTTGAGAGATAGGAAAAGACACAATTCTTGTCACAATAGTTTGCGAGATAATAAAAAGCTGCTAATGTGGAAGGATAAACCTTATGCTACAACTGCATTATGTGATCAAATAACATTTCAATTTTAAGCTCTCATAAAAAAAAAAAAAAGCTGAATGAAGGGGGAGGAAAGTTTGAAGCAATCCACAGACAAGTTCCAAAACTTGCAGCATAACATATTATCATAGCCTGTAAAGATTACAGGTTTGTCTTTCTGTTGCCTGAAGGCATCAGGGCTACTACTGTGGGTGTGTCGGCAGCTGTGACTGGTGGCAGATTGAATGGAACTGGTTGGGTGATTTATCACAGGCTCGGAGGGACAGCTGTGGTGGGTAGGTGTGTGAGTGGAGCCTTTAGTGTGATGAGGGACAGTATTGATTGGGTGCTTCTGCACATAACAAGTCAGTCAACTAATATGAACACAAGTGTAGCCTGATTGGCTTACTGGACCATTTGATCACGCACACAGTGGAAGGAGAGTCCATGAGACACAGGAGCTCAAAGGACAGCTACAGATGTATTTAAGGGTGAAGATCAAGAAAAGGGAGATGTTGTTGAGACATAACTAGAAAGTAATGGGTGGAAAAGGATGAGTTTACAAGAGTTTGCCGAAAAATGAACGAAGGGGAATTTAAAACGAAACGAACCATCCATGGCTCCTTGGGAAGAGAGAAGATGCCTGTTTTAGTCTAATACAGTGCTGAACGTAAAAGGTAAACAAAGTCAATGGACCATAAAATGAAAGAAAAGGGTTTTTTGCATAGCAGCACAAACAGTTGACTTCGAGACCAAAACAAGAGTAACTGCAGCACCCAGCAACCCTTTGCATGTAAAATAGAAGTCATACATTGGCAATCTGGAAAGGTCCAGTGTGTGAGATTTATCTGGCTCTAATTGCAGAAATCGCATATAATAGTACCATACTTTTATAATACTTTTATTTGTGTACCTATTAGGTATTTTTATCTACAGGAGTGGGCTGTGCTGTGGTGTTTCTGTAGTAGCTCACCACAGACTTCCTCTTCTTCTCATTTTTTCTATTTTCACAGCAGAGAGCAGGAACCATCATGCCGGATCCTTTAGATGAATTTCCATCACCTTATGTGTGAGCGGGGATCAAACTTAATATCCATTTGACTAAAAAGCGTAGACTAAAAATGAACACTAACTCTATAACAAGAGGTTTTCCATATATTCTGCAACTACTGCAGGTACAGAAGAATGGCATTTAAAGTTGGTCACAATCTCATGCACTGAACTTTAAATGTAAAAATGTCAAATGTGCTGTATTGTATTGTCATACTTTGTGCATTGTACAGGAACACTGCTGAAACCATTTTCCTGCATGCATCTGTTTCTAGACGCAGCAAGATGATTCTTTTAGTCATAGAGGCATTGACAACTTTCGATGACAATTTGCCAAGTAATTATGACCTACTGATTAGCTGCAGCACTTCCCATTAATTATATAGACAGCAGTGGCCTGCCATGGTCTATTTTCTTGTGCCATAATCTCACTCTTAACTATGTTATGATGTAAATTAATTTGGAGCCGACTGTAAGACGTGCTGCTGACACTGCAATGAAAATGAAACGAACCACACGCCTCGTGGTGCAAACAAACAACATTTGACAACAGGCACATGCACGCACAAGGGTCACTGCCGGTGCGAAACACACGCTTATTTGTCAGTGTGATTCACAACAAAACACACAGCCGAGCCAGACTCTGAACCACCAGCCTCTGAAACAAGAGCTGCAGCTGCAATAGAGAAATGAAGCCAACTCAATGAGATTAGCTTAGTATTAATATTAAAATTAGAATGCTTAATATAGTGATAATATTGCTGCCATATGTCAGTAGATTACACTAGCTTTACAGTGGTCCTGCATATTTTGGTGAAAACATCGTGTGGTGGTGTATTGACCTTCAGTTTTGATTAGTTCAGGGTATCAGCAGTGAGTTTGTATCTCTATCCAATAACAGCATCCACAAAGAAATGACCCTGATTGCACGTCTTCATTCTCTCTCTGCTGTTCCTCCAGAGCTGAAAAGTTCTGTCTGAGAGACTAAATTCTGGGCATAGTGCACATATGCAGTCTTTTCATCCTATTGTCTCTAACAGACCTGTCAACAGAAATGATGAGGCTTATGATTTGACTGCATTTTTCTGTATTATTTTTCTTGAAGGTGAGGATGTTTTTGTGTTTTTAGAAGGTAACCACCGTGACAGAATCAGGGAATTGCTGTGCTCACTCTCCCCATTTTATTGCTCACTTGACAAGCAACACAACTGAGAAATACATATTTTGACTTAAACAGGGAAAAAAGACAGCAGATTGAACTGAATATTTTCTCTCTGCTTCAGTGTTACCGTATCATCAACAGCAGGGTTCCCGCTGTCTTAAAAGTCTTGAACTTACAAATCTGCATTTACTACCTTAAAAAAGTCTTTAAAAGGTATTAAATTTGATATAGTCGGTCTTCAGTTATGTTGCATAAACTTGTTGGCTGTATTGTGCTTAAATGTGTTTGGGAAATGTCCAAACTGCAAAGAAAGTAAAGTTATTCCATTCAGTTCCACCCGTTCCAACCCGACAATTTATATTGAAATTAGGAAGCGATTATCGCAAACTTTGCAGCCCTCAGTGAGAGATGACTCAGAACGGTGGGAATCAAGGCATTGGAGTAAATGAATACACTTTTGCCAGTATGGCCATGAAATATGTTGTGAAATGAAATTCTAAGCAGTCTTAAAAAGGTCTTAAATTTAACATGTAGGAACCCTGAACCAGCCCTTTAAACTGAAGCCCTTTGCAGTCTTATAATTGCACAAGCTGAAATTGTAATTACAGTTCAATTTTGGCCAGCTAGCTAACTTGTCACAATTCATAATGCTCCTTTTTCAGAACATTCATGTCATTTTTAGACAAATTCACCATCAGACAAGCAAGTAAGTTAAGCCAAAAGAGACTCTGTGTAAGCCATTTATAGTAACAAAAACTGCTCCATTTTCATGTTCATTCTGCTCAGTTTCTCACTGTAGCAAAGTAAATTCAAGCTGCCAACTCTCCACTTCATGTGCTTTTCCTCACACTACAAAACATAACTTAATTATTGATAACTGATTACATAAAGCAAAGAGAGGACAGTGTGTAATACAGCCATGCATCCAAGAGACAAGCAGAGGTGAAAGTTAATTACCTTGTCAACTGTGTCACTGCTGTGTGTTTGTCCGTTACTTTGGACAAATGTAATATGACTACCTCTAATTCTAAATGTGGTAACATGACAAAATTTACAGTTTTTTTTTTGTTTTTTTTTTTTTAAATACAGAATTATAGACAGTCTGTGTATTCTCTAATCCTATATTTTCAGTTTCATTCGTGCCATAGATGCAGCACAAGTGTCTGGTGTTATGCACAGAACCTCCTTATTACTCCTCAGATGCTTGATGGATGATTGGATGAAGTAGAAAAAAACTGGCAAGAGGATGTAAGAACAAAACCTAAAAGGTCACATGGATTAAAATGAGAAATGGATTGTGATATTGTCTTTGATTGATTAAGCAGAAAACTATAGACGACATGGCTAGGGATTGACAGATGAGGGTGTAACCACAGAATCCAGTTTTTTTTTTTTTGTTTTTTTTTTTACATGACCTGACGCAGTTACAGCCAGAGGATATACAGTACCATTATGCTCACATCCGTTTTTATGACCCGATTATGCTTCCTTTTATGATAATTTTCTTGTTTACTACAGAATTGTTTTCCCTTTTTCAGTGTTTAGTGGAGAGTGCTGCTTTTTCTGCAGGTGACAGACACATTAAGGCATAGGAACAGAAACAGCTTTTACTCTCTCCTGCCACAAGAAAACACAAACAAGCAAATGCGTGTGGAGGTATTTTATTTAGCTTTAAAATTATAATTGTGCAGTGATAAGGGGAAGAAAATTGTGGGGTTAAAAGAAATGGGTTTGCACATCAGCATCCTCCAGTGCCCAAACATGTTATACACACTTTGATGCTGCACTTACATTGTGTTGACCTCCTGTATCTTATTGTGTACAATTGTTATGTGAAAGTCATATTTTTGTCATCTCCTTGTTTTAACTGGGATGCCATTGTTTTAGACGGATGCATTCTACTATCTACCGTGTCTGTTGGTCATGTACTGTTCACAACTTGAACGACACAAGAGGCACTAACATTTTATAGGTCATTTAACTACATGAGCATGAAAATGTCAGTGCAACCTTTTGAATTGAACACCCAAGAACATATTTATTTGGAGCTGAAAAGTTTCATAGGGGAATCAAACTTCACTTTTGTGTTTGTTTTTTTTTTTGTTTTTTTTTTTTATTCTGATTTTTTTTTTTTTTCCTTTTCCCTGTCAAACTTGGGCCAGTCATCATCTTTGGCTGGTTTTCATCAGAACATCCGGTGCTTCATTTATTTAGTCCATGGAGAGCAGTGGAGGGATGTGGGCCATTGAGAGACTCTGGCTCGGTATGGTGTCACAGCTTGCCAGGTATGTGGCCTGGCCTGCCTGATAAAGAACCCTGCTCCATCACTGCTAAACTGGAGCAGCAAATTCTCTAATTAGAATGTCAAGAGCCCTGCCTTGGCTAAATTGTTAGACTAGCACTATGCTCCGTATCACTGCCACCACACTCTGAACTAGGACACATTTCAGTTGTGCGTGGTGCTTTTGACTAGCGGTGATGGAGTGTGTGCCTTTTTGTATTTTCTTTTGACATTACACTGATTAATGTTAGGAAGTAATAACCTTAAGTGTCCATTCTTTTCCCCTTCCGTATGACTTTCCAACCGCTACTAAAACTCACTGGTTCACTGGTAAAAAGCCTTCCAGGGAAAGGAAGGTTTTATGTGCATTCACCACTGGATGGCTTCGATCAGAAACAGATGGAGGAAATGTCAACTTGGAATTAAAAGCAAATAGCACAATAATGGGAGAACTGAACAATAAACAAACAATGGCACAAACCCAAAAAGGCCTCTTCTTATTGGTGCAATAATCTAGCTTCACAAATAAATAAAGGGTAATGATCTGTATATTGCTTGTTAGTCTGTAGGTAATTATTTCTATTATCTTTAACATTCTGTTATTTTTAATTAGTAGAATATTTATAGATATTAACTGTACACTGTCCCAATATTACCCTCTGTCCTGCAGTATTCTGAATTTATACGTGAAGTCAGCCGGGCTTGGTTTATTTCTTTCAGCATCCTTCTCCATCAGAGGATCCAGCCGTTTATATATATAGTTAGGATTTTTCAAATCCTACCATTAAGGTAATGAGAGAACAAATTGGCCAGCACAAAATATGTCTTAATGAACACCCCATCAGTTAGCAATTACTGGTGCTGCCAGAGACATGACACACCATCCTTTCAGATAACAGTGGCGCTTTCATCCTCGTCTTTTGCCTGAAAAAGCTCAGGGGGGAGGAATTTCTTAAATTTCCTAGAATGTAACCTCAGAGTTAACGGCTAAACTAATTTTCTACATAGATTAATGAGAACATCTCTAGCAGAGGACAACTTTCTTGTTAGAACTTTTTGATCCTTAAATGAGGACTTTCATTACAGTTTTTATAGATGGATACAGAAAGACTCAGAACTAATTGAATCTTTTTACACTGATTCGCTTTTTTTTTTTTTTTTTTTTTTTTAAATGTGTTGCAGTTAATTGAATTCTATTACATGCATTAATCTGTAATGTTTAACACAATTTGCTAATCCATAGTTAACATTTTTTTGTTGTGGACCCCTAAAAGTCTGATTTGTAAATGCATTAACTAAATATATATAACTAATGGGAGATTTTTACTGGATAGTGTGCATTCCCATCACTGCTGTCATCGCAGACATGAGATCTTCCTGTAAAAGTTGATTTCTGCCACTTCACTGAATCCCTTGCTGTGCTTTTCAAGCTTGCTGCTTCTTTCAAGCATGATTACTCACCCATGGCTTCTCAAAGACTTACTCAGTCTAGCACCAAAGGGAGTTAGCCTCTCATCTTGTAGCTGTAGCTGAGACTTCTGATGGCTATGTCGCTTTTTGTCTCTTTCCAGTTACTTTTTTGTGTACAGTAAACGTCAATAAAATATGTAGTCTCTGTAGAGCTGCAGGAGTGAACTGCAAGCAACCTGAGAGCTTAAACTAAAATATGCTTTGAGTTCTATTCAGATCCTGTTATGGGCTTTTGATTAATTGATTTATTTATTTTTGAAGTACATTTACTATAATTTGTTATATTTTCCAGTGCTGTTTATAGCTCCAACCTGTAATAGCCAGCTGCAGACAATTATGATCAGTCTTTACAGGACATTGGAATGGATTTTTTTTTTACTTATCTATAAACTTTTCATTGTTAGGAAACATTTTCAATCCTGTAACATGCGGTAAAAGTAAAAACGCGGTTGGGAGATGACCAATAATTTTTAACAGTGTCCCCAAAAACCATTAGAGGCACTTCAGAGGCCGTTATCGCAGTCAGACGTGTGGCTCATTTTCCCGTTAATGTTGTTAACCGAGGCGGATTGTGCAGCATATGCCCAGGGCTATGAAGGATGTACTGACTAAAGCATAATCAGTGCTTCAGCAGCTGTTTTTGTGGCTATTTGATTATAGCAAATGATGGTTTATGTACGTGGTAATCTGGTCTTTACTTGCCATATCTTTGGGGAAGTTTAACAGCATTCATATTATTGATTTAGCAAAGCAGAGCGTTTAGACTTAATATACGTAAGGGTTTCTCATAATTTGGCCAGTTATATGTATAGGAGAATTAAAATGGGAAATTAAAATACTCAATTGAAATCAACCCCATTGAAATCTGACCACAGCAGAGCAGACTTCATACAACTGGTCTCAACAGAAGGCTGTATCATTGTTTATTGGATTGTACATTAAGAATATTTTTTTATGAAACTCATTCAGTTCAAAAAACACAAAAGTTCATTGATGTAAAAAATGAATATGGACTTTTGCCAACTCTCAAATCACAGTGTTTGATTCCATTATTACTGTTTGTTTACTACATTTTAAGTGGCCACTCAGAGTAGAGATTCGTGAGAACAACAGTATGAATGACATTTTGGGCTGTTGCAGCGCTCCAGAAGAAATAGAGTTGCAGAACTTGAGCTGCACCGAGTCCACCCTCCCATTGTCCTGTCATATTAGTGCCACATAGAAAAAGTATAGGGATGTGCCATGGAAGTGGAACTGAATTTGTTTCCAATAACCAGATGCGGTGTTATTTTGTCAGGCTGTTTGTATTCATACATGGACACTTAGGGCGTCCGGGGTTCATTTGCAACAGTGAGGAGGGGAGATGATGAAAGTCTTATCAAGTCCAGGCCACAGTGCTCTGAGCTGTCTGACCTACTGCACGCACAGAATGAGAATTCAATTCATTTTTTCATGAATACTTGTTTCCTCTGCCTCCTCTTGTATTGATATTCAGACAAAACTCCCCTTCAGAGGATATTGCTACAGTATGTGCACGGCTTATCAGCCAGCCAAGCAATGACGATGGATACGATGGCAGAATTATGAAAGGGTGTTGGAAATCTGTTCAATAGCATGTGTACGTTTATGCGCAAGATTAAAGCATTTCTGACTGTAATCATACAGTCCAGCTCTGCACTGATGTGATAAAACAGGCAGTGGGACAAAGCTGAGAATGCTGCACTGTCAGAAATTGTGGAAAATAGTCACATTCTCTGTAAAGACTCGAATAGTTTGATTGTTGCACGAATGTCTTTCCAAATATCTGTCTGAGAGGTGGACTGTAAAGCTTTGTTTGTGTGTTACTTAGTGGATAGATGGCTAGTGATGTACAGCTGCTCTTCCAAGCAGTAGCCCCTTCTGTTGTTGATCTATTTTCATGTACTTTCATGTAAGTTTTAACACCACATCCATTCATTCCACTGAGATCACCCTGTAAAGTCACTTTGTGCTCGTCTTTGTTCATGCGTGCAAAGTGGTCTCTTTGTGTGTGTCCTGCTTTCTTTGTGGTTTCCATTATGGATGGTGATATCTTTGATCTCTACAAAAAGAAAAAAAATTCAATTTGTACATGGAGTGTAACACTGAGGACTGGCATATATTGAAATGCTGGCCATCCTTTTACATATGTATGGAATTAACCTAAGTAAGCGGACTAGTAAAACCCGTAGGCATCCATATTTCAGTTTCCCATAAAAATAACATCCCATAAAAATATTCCAACAATAGCACCAGTTAAATGCTGGTGAACTTCATTACATTGGTGTCCATCACCTTGATGTGAAAGGAAGCTGATTTCACCTGCAAATCTATTTTTTGTTTTAGTTTGTGTTGTATGATTCATTTAAATTTTAGTTTCTGTGTTTTACAAAAATTCTACTTTTTACTTGATTTAAAATTCCAATTATTTTTTTCACTGCTGGTTTTAGTTCTTGACTGAAATAACCCCAGTTAACTGTGTTATAACATCTTTGATACTTGTGATTAGGCTTGTTTTAGTCTCCATATTGAAATTATTTCATTATTTTACATAATCGTGATGATCATCTCCATTTATCTGTATAAAAGCAGTTAGGTGACATTAATAAATATAATTTTATATTAGTTTTGTATGATTTGACTTGCGTTATAATAATTACATCATCTTGTTGCAGTAACCTGCTCTTTCTCTGCAATGAGTTCAATTACTAATTAATGCTGTTGTCCAGTTTTTTTTTTTTGAAGTATGACCTTATATGCTCATTGTATCTCAGTGATTTTGTACCTTAATTGAGTATCACAGTAATGGGCTTGGTATATTTAAGGGGTATTATAACTGCCACGTTCAGTTATTCTTACAAATACAACAAGTGAAAAGAAATATCATTCATTGTATGTTCCAAAATCTTATGCCAGTTAGACTGTGTTCAGAAGTGCTGACCCCTGCCTGGTACCTGCTTGGAAAATCTACCTCTGTTTTCCCCAGTATCTAAAATATAACCCACACAATATAGTTTTATCCATGTAACCATAAAGACACCATAACATTTAAATGAATCACTGAGTCACTGCTATACCTGCATAGTAAACAAACACACAAACGGACTGTACCGGCCCCTACTCTGAAAGCCCAACTCGGTGGGTGTGGGTGTGGGTGATGATACGTTGATGTTCTTCATAAAGGAAATGAGCATTATTACTTTTATTACACGGATGTCACTGCGGTGGCATGAAGTTAGCACAACAGTATTGTTAATCACAATTATTTCTACGGCATTTAATCAACTCAAATTTCAATTTCACGACATCCCTACCTGTTGTATCAGTTGTTTACTCGGTGAACAGATGATTTAAGGCTGGAAAAAAACAGTAATCAATTTGACTAATATGTAAAACACTCCATAATGTAGGGCATCTTTATCCTAAAGCAAATGTGTCAGTATTCCTCGAACCAGTTAACTGCAAATCTCTTTTTAATCCCCATGGGAAAGCACACAGTTGTAGAGCCTGCTGGCAGTGGGAAAAATGTAACAACAAAATGTTTGGTCTTAATGGAATAGCACATTTACAGCTAGTCTCGCTCAGTTTTTTCTCAGGGCTCTTAATCCCAAGGTCGCCATTCATTCCATGTTTACCCTGTTCGTCACATTCCTCAGTGGATTCTAATAGTTTTTCTGTGAGTTTTTTTCTGAAATGGAGTGATCCGCCACTGTTGCCTCCGGCTCCTGCCTCACTCATAAATGCGCCTTCATGTTTGTGTCATTCAGAGGCTGTCGAGGCCTCCCGGTAGCATCTCACCTAAAAGCAATAATATATGATGCTGATCAGCTGTCACTTGAGGGTTACTGTGAGAGGTATGAGCCGTTAGCTGGAGGCCAATACAAGTGTGAGTCTCAAGGTTTTTGTATTGTATCTAAAGACCGCCTTGGTACCATACTGTGTAACATCGAAAACATACTCCTGAACACATTGTATTAAAGAGGATATACAGTATGTGGTATTTTAAAATGACCAAAAATGATCATGAGTGTTTAGCGTGAAAGAGCTTTACGGTTATGCCAACGATGCCAATATACTGGATTGTAGAGACATGAAATCTATTCATACTGATGGTTTGGAGGATTTGTGTGACCACTAGAGGGAGTAGTGGGTCACCATCACCGCGAGGCCTTTGACCAAAGCATCAAAAGGTGACAAGATTGGATGAGCACCATTAAGAAACAACCTTGAGAGTCAAAGAAAGAGACAACATGACACAAGTTAGAAGCACTGTTGTTGTTGCTTTCACCACTGGATGCAGCTCTAAATGAAAAGAATGGAGTTAGATGATGAAATTGCAGTGTTTCTTCTGTGTAGGTGAGACTGAGGCTTACGACGGTATAAAGTTGTTATGTGATGTGATCTTTGCTACTTTGGCTGTTTGTTGATCCATGGTTCAGACTAAACTCTGACAGGTCTGGCCTTGTTTGGACAATTCCAACAATTTGGCGGCCGTGGCTCAGATGGTAGAGCGGGTCGTCCAATAACCGAAGGGTTGGCGGTTCGAATCCCGCTCTGTCTGAGTCATGAGCTGTGTGTGAATGTTCGGTGGTGGTCGGAGGGAGGCGCGAAATGGCAGCCACGCTTCCGTCAGTCTGCCCCAGGTCAGCTGTGGATACAGACGTAGTTTACCACCACCAGAGGGTGAGTGAATGAATAATGGATCCATTGTACGTGCTTTGAGTACCGGTATGTGTTAATAGAAAAGCGCAATATAAATCTAATCCATATATATATATACAGTATATATAAGGAGGCACTGACTAATAAAAAAAAAGATAATTTTAAATTGTCATAAGTGCGACATAGGTTCAGACAGACTTTCTGAGTTAAATTGGAAATAAACTATAATACATTCATGGCCATTTGATTATGAATGTAACCATACATCCATCTTCTGAACCGCTTTATTCTCGACAGGGTTGTGTTGTGGGGGTGCTGCAGCCTAGGCAGGGCACAGCCTGGACGTGTCACCAGTTCATCGCAGGGCTGACGTACAGAGACAAACAACCAATTTAGATTAACCAATTAACCTATTAGTGCATGTCTTTGGGTGGTGGGAGGAAGCTGGAGTACCAGGAGAGAACCCACACAGACATGGGGAGAACATGCAAACTCCACACAGAAAGGTCTCCGCCTGTCGGCTGGTGTTAGAATCGAACCCAGGACCTTCTAGTGCGCCCACTATAATACATGAGTCATCTAAATATTTCCCTCTCCAAATATTGTGTTTTGAAAGCGAAGGTCCTCCTACATTCCAAAATGCCACAGTGAAAGTAAGCACCCGTTCCAACTTCTGCATCTTTAGTAAATCCCAGTAGCTGGTTTTGAACGACGCAAGAGGGTTTACTTTTATTACATTATCTCTAACAGTGTTTTGGATGTTCTAGATATTCTTTGGATAACTGAGAAGTGCTGAGTGAAACTTACTTGAGGTTTTCAGAGACAGTCTTGCCTCTGTTGTAATGTCCCCCAATGGGATTCGCAGCAGCTATGACTGAGGTTCGAGCAGGCAGAGAGGAAACTATTCCAGCTTTGGCCAGACTGACAGACTGCTGCTCCATGGCCTCTAATAGAGCCTGCTGCTGGTTCCCCAACTTATCAAATTCATCAATGCAGCACAGACCTAAAGACAATTAGACATAAAGGGAAATATATCTAAAACGAGCGGTCTGTTTTTAAATACAGCTTTACATGCTCACATGTTGTTCTTTGTTAGTTAAGCTTGTCTGGTACCTTTGGTTATATCAAAGCCTCAAAAACTGAAAAACTAAAAGGTCATTTCAGTGAAGGAGTCAGAGAAAAATAGCAGATCAGATACTTTAAACAGGGTTTCTACAAGTTTTGACATTTTTTTATTACTTAACTGCAGTTCTTCTGTTATTAACATTGTTACTGTTAGAAAAATGAAAAAGCCACTGAGAATCATTGTTTGTTTTGTCTGTTCTGGGTTTTTCATTTGAGGTGATAATAACTTTGGTCCACATTAAAACATACTAGGTAATGGTCATGACCCTTAAGGCTGGACACCATCTGCTATAAAACAGATAGGAGATCAAGTCGACCGTTCTGAACTGCTGTGGAGACATGGTAGAGTAAGATGATGGACTTCATGGATGAGGACCTGCTCCCTCTGTAGTAGAACCACAAATTTAATCAAATTTCAATGTCAGCCTGTGCAATTGTATAACTTCAAAAAGCTGCAATTTAGTATCCATGAACAGGATAACTTATTCTCTGTTCATGGACAGTCTGTGTGTTGGCCACACCTATACTGAGGAAATGACTAATTAGTTTCTGTTTAGACAGTGAAGCATGTGCAGTGTCTAGTCACATGACTAGCAGGCATCTCGGCCAGGGGTGGGCTCACCTGGTTCAATTAATGATCAGCTCATCACCAAGCTGTGCAGAGGCCTGATAACGACGTAATGGCGTACAGGTGTGCTGGAAGAGGGAACTATCTAAAACATGCAGGGACACCGGCCCTCGAGGACCAGGATTGCCCACCCCTGATCTAGACCATCTAGAATGGACATCAGTGTGCAGGACAAAAACATTTAAGCTTCTTAACTAATTGTGCAGCCCTACTCTGTCCACATAAACAGCTCAGGGGTGTCAATCATACGGCCCGCAGGCCCAAACAGGCCTCCCACAGGGTCCAGTTCAGCCCCAGGATGAATTTGTGCAAAAAATGACACTAACATTACACATCATGGGTGTCAAACTTGTTTTAGTTCAGGGGCCCGATGTGATCTCAAGTAAAATAATAGTATAATAACATAAGTAATGACAACTCCAAATTTACTCCCGGGTTTAATGTGAAAAAAGTCAAATTACATTATGAAAATATTAAAATTTTTCACAATAAAATGGGAATAAACTGAACATTTCTAAATAAAAATAAGTGCAATTTTTAAAATATTCTGTCTGGTAGTAAATGTTTTGTGCATTCATCTACTATGATCTCTAAGTTGTGTTTATAACCTGAGACGTGATATTGTTGGTAATTGCATTTTTTTCTTAATAAATTTCAGATTGTACATAGTTGTTCACGTTATTCACATTTTCATAATGTAATTTTACCTTTTTCACAATTATTTATAGGTGATTATGCTTATGATTTTGCTGGTCTGGCCCACTTGAAATCAAACTGGGCTGAATGTGACCCCTGAACTAAAATGACTGATACCCTTGATCTAAGATTTTACAAACTGAAACTTTAAGGCCTACTTTACTGATAGAGCTAGAGAAACCCTGTTTCAGAACTGTCAGTACGCAGTCTATGTGCAATATGGATAAAAGTCAACATCTTATTCCTACCTTGGTCTGCCAATACCAAGGCACCGGCCTCCAGAGCGTAGTCCCCTGTGCCTGAGTCCCGGGATAACGTCACTGTTAGCCCTGAAGAAATAAGAACTTATTATTAACTTTCCAAATTGAATAAGTGTCTGTCCAAAGGCTAACTACCAGACAGACTGACACCGTTAACAGACAGACTGTTAATCAGTTTACAGAGACTTGCCTGTGGTGCTGGTGCTGTTCCCACATACGTAGATTCCTCTGGGGGCCACATTACACACTGCCTAGACACGAAAAACAGCAACACGGAGCATTGTTTTAATACAGAGGCATCTTCAGCAAGTAATAACAGAAAGGAGAAGTCCCACATATTTTGGTTGTTACCTATGGGCCTTTATATAAGAAGAAAAAATAATACTGTCAACGGAGAGACAAGTAAATCCTGTCTAAATGTCATCATTTACAAATATGATGTTTGTAAATTCTGTCCTGAGTCACTGAACATGTCTCTCTATCTTCAACGTGACCAGACGTACATTGTCATAGAGCATATTTCACCTCACTCTTCCAGAACAAGGTGGAAAAGTATTACAACAGGTGAAAATCACTGTAACAGTCGTTTTGGTTTTGGTGATCACGTGACAGAAGCGATACAGTCCACTGAAAAACGAGAGCCCACACAAGTAGATGTTACTTTACTGCATAATGTACATGTACGTGATGTCATAATATAAACAGGAATAAGCAGTTATCTTTCTCTCACCACTGAACACAACTCTCATTTTTTCCAAAATACAGTCCCATGGAGCACACTAGAAGGGATGGGACACCCTTCTATACAAGATTCCTTCAGCTAAGGACAGATTTGATGCAAGACATTTTAATGCCAGTTAAAATGAAATGTAAGATCAAATTTACAACTGAAACTAAACAATAAAAAAAAAATAAAGCATTTATTTAGTCTGATGAAAAGGTCAGATGTTCTATATCTAATGTTGAGGAGACTTTGTAGAGTGGACCCCATGAAACAGTAACATAAAATAGAACCAATGTATGTCCCTGTATGTCACCGGCATGTTCTACCAAGAATCAATAACAAGTTGAATTTGTGATGTTGTCATATTCTGCTGCTGTGTTAGAGCCCTGTGGTCTTGATGTAGGAGATCAATTTCCCAATAGAAGTGGGTGGTACTTTCACTGGAGGAGAACTCAAACAAATTAAATAGAAGTCCATATATGACTTCTATCAGTGCTCAATAGTAACTATATTGATACCTGTAACCATTCCCACGTTATAGCTACATATAAAATTTGAAATGAATCCAACCAGTAATTTCGTAAGAGATGTTGATGAAGACAGTGACAATGATGGACACAGTGCTTTCACAATAGCTCTTTGCCTATCAGCTGGTGAACTAAAACAATTTAAAAATCACAGATCAACAGTAAAAAGACTTAATTTGGTTGACAACTATAGTACTGTTTGTATAATATCAACACAATTGAAAAAAGTCATGATTACAGCATGTGTTCGCTTTTAATGTCAGTTAAGGCCTTAGATTCATGAATTCAGTTCCTTTTATCTCTCAGGAACAAAAAGCCTGCACTAACAGACAGAAATAAATAATGACTTCCAGAGTTTCTAGTGAGTTAGTGTTACCTGTAACATCTGACTCTTTCCCAGTCCAGGGTCTCCCACCATCAGGATGTGAGGGTCTCCTCTGACCGGGACGCTGTTCTTGTCTGTGTTTTTCTGTCGGCCTCCAAACAACGCCAAGACTAGAGCAGCTTTCACCAGCTACAATGAAAATGATGTTAAACTAGATGGAAAACCGCCCTGTTTAACAGGTGTAAATGACTCAAATACATTCAGCTTCTCTTTAAACTGATTTTCTGTCTTTCGTGCTGAGATAACCTCACTCACCAGATGGCCATAGATGGCAGGGCATAAGGAGCTGAAAGGCAAGAAGAGAAAGTGTACATGGGTATGAGACAAACTTAATGGTCCCATGAGGTTCTGTAATGTTCATAACACAACCTCATGGGACCAGCCAGATTTGCTGCTACTTGATTCTTAATTAATTAATCTGCTCATCCTGGGGGTTGTGCCAGCAAGTAAAAACTTCTTCTGAAATCTAAACAGTTTCAGTAAAGTCTCTTAACCATTTTATAACTTTTGAAAATGAATAAATAAAAATGTATGTATACAAGCTGTGCATGAACTTGTGTAAACCTGGCATTTTAGAGACTGTGACTCACTGTACTAGGAGTCTGAGCAGGTCCGGCTGTGACTGGATCTCCTGGATCGCATACAGCTCCTTCAGACTGAACTCCTCCCCTCCTGAACAATCCTCAGAACATCTCACTGACCCCTGACCTCCAGACTTGGACTGCTGACCTAAACATTCAATGAAATAATAATAAAAAAAAAAAACCTCATCAAGCTGTTACATGAAAATAAAACAGTAAAATATTGCTTTATAGTTCAGATGCTGATGTTCTACCTTTGGTGTTACTGACTGAAGTGGCTTCAATGTACAGGAGGAACATACACTGGTCCTTACTCCCCTTGTGAGTTCCTGTGTTCAGAAAAACAAGTACATGACTAATGTTGAGAGAGGAGAGGATTTTCTATTCATTTTATTATTAATAAAGTCTGCCCACTTTACATAGCTTGTGTTGTGTTTATACTTGTACTGTTGAATATACACACAAAACTACCAGGATGTTTTACATACAGGTTTACATTCTTCATATATTACTACATATTTCACAGATTTTTACAATATTTTTAAAGTATCCTTTCACTCTGGTTACACATACCATCCTTGGTCACTCGAACTATCCCTGTCACAGTGACAGTGTCTCCAGGAACACAGCTGTCACAGAGGTCAGAGGTCAGGTGACACTCCACAGTGCGAGGGATTCGTCCAGCCTCCCTCTGTTCTCCGCCGATCAACTCCTGGACCCTGCAGAAGCATGGAAACACTCATTTCACCCCACGTATGCTGATTTCTACACAAAAGGTGTTGTGACAGACTATATAAGACAAGAGGTCACAGCTACTGTGATGTCACCCATTGGTTTGAGCACTACTGTTCTCAAACCTTTCTGGAGCCAGTCATGACCATATTTGGACAAGAGGAAAGAGATGGGAGGTACAAGGGCTGAAACTCACCAAGCTAATACTGCCTTACTGAAAATATCAACCACACTTCTAATAACATGTATTAAATGCCACCAAATAATTTGACAAGTTGTGTTTGATGATGGTAATTTCAACTTTTCAGAATTTACTTACAATATTGTTTACTGGCCTAACAAAGACACAAGTTGACAGACCAATCATATTGATCACATCCTTGAAAATTATTGCCAAACAATCTTTATTTGTGGAAATACGTTGTGAACTTACTTAATGATCTGCCAGTCAACAGTCTGTGTTAGAGGAGAACTCCGGCAGGGGTCAAAAGCACGGCTGCGACACTCTGACTGGACACACTAAGACAGACGGAAGGTATACGTTACACATAAAAAGCAGAGCTAAGGGCGGTCCACTGTGAACAACTGCTGTAACGTTTTTAAAATGAGACCATTTGATGAACAATAGAAACACTCACAACCAATCAGAGCATACCTGAATTTAGAAGGCATGTAGCTGTTATTTATTTTAATAAGAACATGAATAATAAAAAAGGTGTGCTGCACAGTCATAGTGGTCAGCCACTACAGTAATATGCATATAAGTGCAGCAGAGTGGAGTCTCTTTTTTTGTGACTGAGTTGTGGATAATTGTTGTGCACTTTTTGAGACAAACAGCAGCATTGTTTGTTGAAGTACTTCATGTGGCATATTTATAATTGTAGAGGGGAATCTGGATTACGAAACCTGTTTTTTTTTTTCTCAATTTCTATGGACTCAGCTTTTGTGGATAAAAAGACAAATGTGTCTGAAATTTACATCCTTTAACAAGCCATCAATAGTTGTTTTTGGGCTCAGACAAGACTGTTTACAGAACAATGTCATACAGCAGTGGAGGTGCTCTCACTGGGATAGTTACAGTTGTCATTCTTGTTGTGAATGTGCTTTGAATCTTACTCAAAACAGTATATCATATTTATTTCTCACTCTTGGAGTTGTGTAAAGAAGTTGCATTGTGAGTTGTGTGTATGTGCACCTTTGTGGGAGTGGTGTATTTCCCATGCTGCAGTGGTAAAGACTGAATGTGAGAGCAGCCCAGACACCTGAAGGCCATCCGAGTACACTGAGGTCTGATGTTGCTCACTCTGACCACGGTGCCCCTCACACACACCAGCCGACCAAACACACTGGCACGCAGCATCCTCAGAGGAGTCAGAGGTTCATAATTATACAGCCTTTAAAGAAAGACAGGAAGAACATTCAGGATATTAGTTATTCATGTAAACCTCTCTTCATTCTTTGTTGCCTTTGTTATTTAAGGTTCAAGTTTCAAGTGAAAAAAACAGCTCCTGTTTCACCTTGCACTGATGTGAGGGATATTGATGATTGGTGTAGCTACAGGAAGCTCCTCCCCCTGAAGCTCTGCAGCCTGCTTCTCCAAATCTGTAGTTAAGACCTGAGCAGACGTGAACAGAACAGACATCAGTGTGTCATCTGATCTCAGTGCAGGTCTTTGCCTCTTACCTCTTCTCTTTCTTAAGTAGATTCAATAGATGTTGCAAAGCAGGCAAAAAACAAACAAACTTTATCTATACAGTCACGAATCACAAGTTTCCTCAGAGATCATTACACTCTGTACCAAAGGTATTATCTTGTAACCCTAAACCTGAACACCCAAGGAGAACACCCAGCTATTAGAGATTCTACAAGATTAAATAGGTGAAGTTTAGTTGATGATAAACTGCCACAAATTATTTTGAGAAAAGATTTAGCTCTTTCTGAAAATGCACTTATTATGGCAAAAGTCTAACAATACTTTACACAGTAAAGTATTCACAAACAGTATACCTAACAAAGAAGAATTATGGGCAGTGAACACCTGTACACACAAAAAAGCCTCAGAGGCTTTTTTGTGTGTACAGGTGTTTTATAAAATACTTTTTGACTTTATAACTAACAATAGCTGACAACCATGGCCTGTAGTTTAGATAAACTGTAACATATGTCTAGCAGTGACTGTGTAGATATTGTAGGTGCACAACCTGGGCTGGGTACCTGGTGAATAGCCATCCCCAAACAGTTGAGGATTAATTCTGGCTGTTCCCTCAGCTCAGTGCTTAGTTCTGGAAGCGCTTCCAGCACCACCTTGTCTCCTATCAGGTCCGTGTAATCCACCAGCACACTGCCTTGACGCTCTATCTCATCCTGCGCATCAACACATTTGTCTAAATTACTCTTTTATGAGAGACATGGATTAGGAAACATTCATGAACATCAACATCAGACGTATAATGATCAAAATACCTGGGACAACAATCCAAAACAGACAGAGAAACTGAAAACTGTGTCCTAAAGCACATTTAATGATAATGTGAAACACACAGTGACATGTAAACTTAAGTGAAACACATAGTGTCATCTCACACCACAACAGCCAGTTATAAAGTAGTCATAATTACAAATAACATGATTATAAATCACAAAACCTTGATATTACCATTGAAAATAACATTGAAGAATGAATCAATGAACACACTGATTGACTGCAGGTCAGGAAATACAAAAACTGTAATAAAACAAAGACTGACCTTGTCATATAGGTGAATCTTGGAAGAGAAATATTTGACAAACACCTTGATTTTCTCCACAGTGGGTGAGCTCTCTATGAACCCTGCACAGACACAAAGACAAATCCATAAACTCTTGAACCATTAACTGTGAGCATTTATCATTGTAAGTGTAGATGTAAAGATCACACATGCATACCTTCTGTGAAGTAGAGTGCCCATCCTTTGTAGGGACATAATATGTCTAAAGTGGACTGACAAAAAACTGCAAAAGCAGACAAGAAGTTAAGTTTGTTCACCGTGTCATCCATTTTTTAATGTATTGGCTAAACTCTTGGAAAAAAGTTACATTATCTATGTGAAATTTCCACAGATAATGGATGATTCTGTACTGACTCACATTAATGTCTGAGTGCATGTAATGGATTTTTTGTTTTGTTTTTGGATGCTAGGATATATTGGCCGACATTTGCTGACATTGCAATGTGTTACATTCAAAGGTTTGTCATAAATGATTATGTTTAAGTCAGTGTTCATTCCAAGACAATGTGACGAAGAACTGAAAGACTTTAAAATAGTAACTACTAGTACTATTATGGAGATTTCTCCATTAAGGGGGCATAAATAATGACAAGTGAAAGAAGCTCTCATCTTGCATTCTCAAAAAAGCTACTAATTATTAATGAAAATCCATGACATGAACTGGGAACATAAGGAGGTATGGTAATTCAAAATGTCTACTTTCACAAATGTTATGAATATCTTATGGATGTTGTTTTGTTTTGAGGAAACAATTCACACTTTTTACAAATGAATATGTGCAGCTAACCTCTCTGAGAATTCCTGGTATGGTTCCCTGATCCACCAAACCCAGATCCACCTCTGCCTCTTCCTCCTCCTCCTCCTCCTCTTGAGGCAGGTCCTGCAGATCCTCTTCTCCACGATCCACTTCTCCATCCTCCTGCACCTCCTCTACCTCTCCATGCACCTCCTCCTCTCCATCCTCCACTTCCACCCCTCCATGAACCTCTCCTAGATTCTTCCCCACTCATTCGTCCTACGACGGGGACAGAAAAAAAGACAAAGAGCAAATTATAGCAACATGGACAGCTGAGTACACGGTGGAAAAAAGGATGTTCATTTAACATGGAGGCAAACACACATCTTACATTAAGATAGTGAAAACTATTTTTGCGATGTTTGAACTTTTATATATTTACACACACACACACACACACATATATATATAAATATATATATATATACACACATATATACACACACACACACACATATATATATATGTACATATATATATTGATTATGTATAATACTCAGTTTTAACAACTGAGTTAGTCTTATGATATAATACTACGACCACTTTTAAATGCTTTATACATCTGCTTTATCTTCTAATGGAACTGTTATGGTGTTATTTCTTATCATCCCGTCTGCTCTTTCAAGAACAACAAAAACACGGGTAGTTTACATAACGTCATTGACAAAAGCACGTCTTTATCGTCCCGGTTATAGTAAAAACAATTTACTAAGTTAACGTAATAATAGTAAGTAGACTATGACTTTCGACATATACATGACCCGTTACAGAACCATAACTAAGCGACTGTCTCCGTTAACGTGTTAGACAACTAGTTCGTTAACTGTACGTCTGTTTTCTCATACTGAATTGTGCTGATCTACATTTGAAAGTTTTTTTAGCTAAATTACCGTTTTCGAAGATGAATCACTCAAGGAAAACCAGCGAAAAGGCGCACGTTTTATGGATATAACCCTGTTAGAATGTGTGACACTCAACATTTAACAGTAAATTTAACAGTTAACTGTGCTTTCACAGCAATATTTACACCGACGAACATGTCACTTTTCCCTCCACTCATGTTAAACACAGCTAACTCGCGGCTCCTTTAATCACGTGACATGCACGGACCAGTCTAATATACTGCCGGGTGAGGGGTGTTTCGGCACAAAACACTGGAGTATCTTACCCGAAAACGATTGAAAATGACACATGTGCTTTTATTTTGCATTTACTACTTAGTATCTTCACTTAATTAGGGTAGTCGATGCCTAAATGAGTATCGTGTTGGTATCGATATATCAAGACCACATGACCAATCCTCCCATAATTATCCTGGAGTTACAGTATGTCCACTAAGGAAAACTAGACATCCTGCACAGAGGTGGAAGACCAGAGCCGCGTATAGCCTGTCGTAGGGTGGGCTAGTTGAAATAAGAGGTGGGCAACTTGGTTGGTATGTATGAAGAGTGACAAATGACAAAGAAAACAACAAATCTTTCTTTTTCCATCTAAAACCCTGAACTTTAGACTCAAATGTCACTGGAACTTTTTTTTGTTTAAATTCTTTATTGAAAGATAAAATACAAACATTGCATTTACTTGTCACTGTGTCACAATTCCCATAAAGGCACAAGTACATGGGGATTAATAAAGAAAATTGCAACAATATAAAAAATACAAACAAAAAACCAAAAAACAGGGGGCTCATGTCAAGTTGTAAACAAAAATTAAAGACAATAAATGAAGGGCTTTCTTATCTTTTAAATACTGTAAAGATTTGTACAGAATATCAAACTCATTCAACCAGTGATATACTGTATACATGGATCAGTTTTAAAGTATCTATATTTGTGGGTGAAAGTTTTTCCAAATAAGATTAAAACTCCGAATGTTGTAATATGGTTCCATTTTCGTCCATGAGATGGGCTATTGAATGTCAGTAGGACTATATACATATTAACCAACATTACAAAATCTAAACAGTCTAGAAAATCTTTTTTTTTGTTATTTTTTTGTTTTGTTTGAGAAATTTATATGTGAAGAATAACAGACAGACTACATAGCCATTTCTTTTATCCAATATCCTTCCATGCAACACTCCATCTGTCTGCATCAGTCGTCTGCTTTTTTTGGCAAAGATTGTGGCAAATTCATCCATGTCCAAATTATTTGTGATCGACTTCTCATGAGCCAATATTACCAATTATTCCCTTGGCGCTGTGTCGCCCAATGTGTGTGTTTTATTGGTGTTGCTTTAGTCAGTGTGTGCGTTCATAACGTGATGCAGGCAGCCACTGCACCAGGCCTTCTCCTCTGCAGAAGCCCAAAGATGGTGCACGTCAAAAAGTCATAGATACAATGAAATTCCAATAGAGAGAATCGCATTATTAAACACTTATTAAACACAGACTCTGACAGGTGCAGCAGAGACTGAAGAGGGTTGTTTATTTCCCCGCAGCTCAGAAATGGACGGCAGACAGCGAGCTGCTGTATGAGCGAATGAAGCGCTTAGGGAATGTGAGAGCAGAGGAGAAGAATTCAAGTCTGATCTTTTAGAAAATGTGGCTGATGGAATGGAGGAGGTCATGGAAGGGGATGGCCCCATCCCTGACCACAGGACTGGACATGACATTCTGAGGGCACTTAATTCATATTTTGCTTAATGCTAATGGTCTTAATAGTTACACTTTTTAGGCCTTAGTTGTAGTGACTTTTGGGTGTGTAATGAAGAGGAAATACTGAGATAATTGAGTTTTATGTGCATTATCTGATGGCTCAGTAAATACAGTTCAGGAAAAAAAATGCAAAAACAATCAAAACTTTTTGGACACACTTCATTGCTGACAATACCAAACAGTGTAATTATTTCAACTGGTTACCGTACCCTCACAGAACTGCAAAATAAGCAGAAGAAATGGGGCACAAGACTGAGCTGGCCTTATCACAAGTCCTGCTCATCAGCTGCCAAAGCCAAGCACTTCACTTTTTTTTTTTTTTTTTTTTAACTTACAAGTATTTTCTGTTCTTGTTGCTGTGAACAGAAAAGCTACTTGGCTGTTCAGAACTACTCATCAGTGCCAAAATGTACATTGTTTACGAAAGGATTAATAGGCTAAATGTGTGCTCATTTCAACTTGTTCGTCTTTAGTATGTTAACAAAAAAAGGTTGAATGACTGACCACATCTGCTAATCAGTCATCATTTTGTCAAAATAAACTGCATTGGTTACAACAAATAAAGATTTGCTTGTTTTCTTCATACCTTGTCATCTATGTAAACCAAAAGGGCTAATTGGCCTATCAATGACACACATCAGTCATTCCTTTACAAAAAATAAAGTGCATTGTTTATATAATAGAAATAAAAAATATTTGGTCACCTTTTTCACCAACAGGTCATATGTTCACAATGCAAAATCACTTGTTTAAGCCCATTGATGCTGACCATCATTAAATTACATACAATGGACAACAACAGTGTAGATCTCTTGTCTGTGCATACATTGTTCATCAGACTGAAACCCCTTTCGCATTCGGCAGTGCTGCAAGGGATGGTCTGCATGCATCGTATGAGTGGTTTTAGGCTTTCAGGCTCTTTGTCTGGGTGCTCAAGGAAATCTCTCATATTATTAACAGCTTCACATGGACTGAACCACCTGCACAGTCGTTTCATTTGTAACTCACCATGTTGAATGCCAACTTTAGATGGCCAGGTGTTTGTCTCCAGAATGCTGAGATCACGAAGCATTTCATCTTCAAATGAGAGGCGCTTCTCCATGTTGTTGATCAGACTTTGGAGGAATTGGTGTGAGCTTTGCATTTGAATCCAGGGAAACTGATCCAAAATGTCCCAAAGCCTGTGCTTGAGAAGCCTCTTCAGAGTTTTCTCTTGGAGAGTCTTTGAATGATTCCAGGACTCAGATGGTGTGCCTCAGAAACTCGAGTTGCTGAGACAGGTTTGAGAGTTCAGACAATACATCGTGCATGAGTCTGAGGTCACACAGAAATTCCTTGCTATGCCTACGATGTGCCAGGCCTCTGTAAGTTTGCCCCTCTTTACTGTTTCTTGTTTGGTCTGCTGCAGCATTTTCAAAGTGTCTGTTCAGTGCTTCATATGACCTCCACACAGCCTTTACAGAACAGAAGGTGCTGGCCACCCACTGTGCACTTAAAACTCTGCCAATACTCAGGACTTGTGAGCCCACTTCTTGTACTGCCTCCAGAAGTTCCCGTGCATTCTTATTGGACTGACTGTAGAGATTGTGGATCTTCTCCATGAACACCTTGAAGTGGTTGACTGCCTGAACATCATCCACAGCATCAGATACAGCCAGTTCCAAACAGTGGTTCATGCAGGGCCATGTGAAAAGGTTAGGGTATCTTGCAGTCAGCCTGGTTGCCACACCAGTGTTCTTGCCGAGCATGACACTGGCACCATCACAAACAAAAGAGACCCAGTTCTTTTGAAGCCATTCTTCACTGAAGCCTGCAGTGTTCAAACAGTTCAACAGAGCCTCCTCTATACCTGCTGCTCTTTGGCTTTCCAGCTCAACCAAATCCAGAAACAAAAATTCAGGAGTAGCTCCATCTATGGTGATAGCCGCAAAAAGATGTCCAAAGCCCTTGTAACAGACAGGGTTACAGCTGTTGACGGCAGAGTTGTCACATCTGTGTATAGCGGCATTGATGACTGCTGACGACATAACAGGTCTCGAAGGGTTGTCCCATTTCGTAGGGGAATATTTCAACCCCTACCCTTTGCAACTCCATTTCAAGGGGTAGTGCCAAGTGCAAGGGCCAAGGGGTAGCGGTAAGGGTGACGGCCAAGGGGTGACTTGAGATTGGGCTATACACTGGCTCCGCCCCCATACCGTTCTCATCCACTCACCTGTCCATCATGGCCCCATACACACCCAATGCATTAGACAGTATCTGCTGCACATTCAAACAGTAACATTAATAGAACAATTACTGGAGGGTCGCTACCATACATATACTTCCTTTGTTTTAATGATGTGGATGAATCATGCATTGATTCAGTCATTTATTTATTTGTTTGTTTTGTTCATGTTCTCATCAAATTACCCATACAGATTTATCAGCAGTGAAGTGTCGGCAAGTGACAGTGCAAATGGCGAAGTGAACCAGATATGCTTTGTGTTCACAGTAGGCGGATTAGGCGAACCGTACTATGACCACCTTCATTTTAAAAGGGTCTGAGTGTAGTTGGAGTGTTCATATATGCACAAAAAAATGCTGAGTCATTAATCTCAGTTTGTTTTGAGGGCTGAAAAGGTCCATGTGTGAAAACACCCTCAGAGTCTACGTTGTTTCTTTCTCTCTGTCCTTCTTTTTTTGTCTCTCCTTTATTCACTCACTCCAACCGGTTGTTGCAGATGGCCGCCTACCAGGATCTGCCTACCTGGTTCTGTCTGAGTTTTTTCCTTCTTTAAAAGAAGTTTTTCCTCCCCACTGTTGCCTTGGGCTTTCTCCCAGAGGATTTGTTGGGTTCATTCTCTCTGTAGTATCTTCAGGTTCTTGAATTTGTGAAGGGCTTTGAGATAATCATGTATTATGTTTGACGTCATACAAAAAAAACTCCATTGTATTGACCTTAACAGAATAAGTTATTTCTTTAACTCTTTGTAGCCTTTGGTTAATGCTCAAGCATATGTCAGTATTGAATAGTATTAAATTCTGTTTACACCCAAGATATCTGGTCTTGCTGCCTCAAAATATTGTATAATAAGCAGTATTCGAGTTGTAAAAAAACAAAAAAAATCAAGGGGGATGGTGGATTTTATCATATGGGGATAGATGATTTGTGCTGATGACGGTGCAGAGAGTGGGAGACTCAACTAATGTTATGTATTTTGCTGAGCATCCTGGTCTTATATTTAGACCCCCCCCCGGCTTCAGAGAAAAATCTTCTTTTACAGGCAGCCGTATATAAGAAGGTGGGGTAACGAGAAGCTTAGGCCCAGTTAGCCAATCACAATGTAAAATACGAGACAAAAGAGCAATGAGCTTTCCTTATCATAGTAAGCAGCCAGAGCCTTAGAATACTGTTCAAGGGTTCTGTGCGCGGCCTGTGAATCTGTTTTCGCCTGAATACACTTGAACAGGAAAATGGAAATTTCCCAAAATTGACACTTTGGCTGGAGTTTTCGGAAACCTTCGTTTTCGGTGGGCACGGCCATCGATGTCATATAAATAATAGGTGCAAACGCAGAGAAAAATCTGTTGTGTCAGATAACTGACTGACTGTGTGTAAACAGCCCCTAAATGTCAAGCCTAAAGTAATATTACATCAGTGCTAATGAAATTGTTAGCTAGCTAACGTTAGTTAACAAGAGAGAAAATGTAAGCTCCAAACGTAATTGTTAGCTGTGTTGTTATATCACGAGATTCTACCTTTGACACCCCCCCTCAACTTGAGCATTGATAATAAATATCTTGTTTTGTAGACAGAGTAAACAGTTGTCATTTCCCTTTTCAAACATCCAGAGTGTTTCACATTTTAATGAAATAGATCATAAAGTAAATTTAGCTTTTTACTCTCTCTCTCTCTC
>JAPQRQ010000028.1:30518836-30553280 GCA_037367365.1 Apogon talboti
GTGACTGTGAGAGCGAAAGAATAATGCATCAATAATGTAAAGCGCTTTGAGTGACTTGAAAAGCGCTATAGAAATCTAATGCATTATTATTATTATTAATTCCAAACAGATCTTTACTTCAGACCGTACAGAAAATGGGGGTGATTGGGGGGAGCATTAATACTACATAGAACCCCTTTAAATCAAAGCTACACATCTGGTTTGGAATAGTCACTATAATGTGCTATAAAAGTTTTCTGTTGAGGTTCTCTAATGTTCAGGTGTAGGTGTGTTTTATAATTATGTTGTGTTTGCAGTTTCATGTAGTTCAGACAATACTCCTGCTTATTGCTTTATGAATTATTCGTCCTGTTCCTGTGTGTGGATTTGGAGAAAATTTACGCACAGGAGCAAAATAGATCTTAAAAAACTCTCACTATCAATACAGATGGATAGATCTCAACATAATAAAAGGGTAGTCTGCAATTCAGTATTCAGGTAGTATCCTTCAGCAAGACGAAATACTCGTTGAAATCCAATAATAAAATCAAAGACTTGAAAATTGATGGCATGTGTTTTTCTTCACACCTCTGAATTACGAATTGCCAAAATAAAACTCAAAGAAAACTTGTAGAACAAAGAAGCCTTTGTAAAATGCCCATTCCACTTGTGTACAACTGAATGAATTCTGTTTCATTTTCCCTGCCTTGTTCATACAGCAGGGTAAAGAATCTCCATTTTGGGATGCTGAAAGTAAAGACATTAAAAGAAATTATTACCCAGAAATGATTTTGTATATGTTTTCCTTTTATAGGTGGCATTTATTTATCTGTTTGTCATTTTACCCTACCTCATGTATGCTTATTTTTCTTTTACACCGAGAAAAATGAATACAGTCTGACTGCTGTGAAAAGTGGCTTATACATACGGTGTGTTAACAAGTTGATTTGATGCTTGACCTGAAAGTGATGAAAAATTCTTATTTTACGTGTGAAAAATATACTTTTCTCTACATTATCTGACATAATATATTTGAGAATACCTCTGCCATATATAGGGTTTATTTGTTCACTCAGAGTTATTAACTCTCTTGCTCTCCAGAGTTTGCATATCTACCACTTAGTGGCCGTTAAGAGCCACTGCATCATCTACAGACAACAAACCCTGGTCATTCCCCTTCTCTGAGGTACTGTGGTGCTTCTCTTGTCAGATTATAGAGTGTGTCCTTGTTCACCTGCTGCTAAGCAATCTGTTGCCTTTGCTTTCTTCTTTAGAAAAATGAACACCCTGGCCTGACCACAAGGAAGCATTTGTTGTTGTTAGGTTATCATCTATTCCCTGTCTCATGATGCTCCAGCATCCCAGCACCCTTGAAGCACCACAAAAACACATTTCGAACAGATGAATAATTGCTTTACTTCACACTAATTTTTTCCCTTGTTCTTTCTGTCTGTGTGTACATCTTTGTGGTTGACTTGCATTTGAAGGCAGTTGTTTCCCTTTTAACAGGTACAACGTAAACTCTAGATATTTTAGCTTAAGCTGTTATCCCCACTCCTTCTGAAATGGTGAACATTTATGTGGGTTGATGTTCTGACCAAATAGACCACTAAAATGCCGTATGTGTCTGCACACACAGCACATGGGGACCTATATTATCTCCATTACATTAGTACAGCCAGCAGATGGCTAGAGAAAGCAACCTGCACATATCAACCTTAATATCACCTGGTCTTACCATACTCCCTCTCTTCCAGCTCACTGTGACTCCCAGACTTCCACAATAGAAAGAGTGATACAGTTTATGTTCTTTATGGAAATCCGACAATTTGTCCAATGGTCCAGTATATCTGTGATTTAAGGGGATTTGGGAGGATCTAATTGCAGAAATGAAATATAATATCTGTTTTGTTTTCATTAGTGTGTAATAACACAAAAATAAGGATGTTTTTATTATCTTAGAATGACCATGTATATCTATAGTGGGAGTGGGTTGTGTCCACATAGTCCTTCATGTTGCTGTAAACGGCTCTTTTCTTCCTCTTTTTCTCCAACATGCAGTGTTAAAATAAACTTTTAAAAAGTTAAGGCCAACTTTTTGCTACACATTAATAAATTAATATTGTTTTATATTGTGTCCTGATACCTTTCAGATGCTGTCTCCTAACCAACTAATTGCTTCCAACATTAAAGCTTTTCTTTCCCAAATCTTTCCTGAGCATCTGTAAGACATCAATTGACAGGTTATGACTATAAATTGTTGTGGCACAACTTTTTTTTGCTTTGCTTTCTTAATGAGGAAAAGGGAATGAAACCTGAGGTGAACACAGCAGCAGGTTTTGTGTCAAAACAAATATTGTGGCTCAAAATAAGGACTTCCATACTGTAGTGAGCAATGAGGATCATTAACATCCAATCTGCCACTGGTGTTAAAAAAAAAAAAAAAAAAAAAAAGGATTAATTTATTGGGCAACTTCATAAATTACCAACACCAAATACTGTGGGCCGTGGCCCTTTTTGTACAGTTTACATTATAATTGCCTTCCGTCTTTGTGCATGCACCACTTATCGCATTAAATAAGATGCACATAATGGAGGAGTTCCTCTAATAAGGGTCCTCTGTCATTTCGTGGCCACTGTGCATGAGGATGGAATGGAGTGGACGCAATCTGCAAATTAACCACTAGATGGTACAAAATGCCACACACTGAATATGAACTATGACAACAGGGAAACATTAATAATGTGTCTGAAATAACATGCCACTGCACAGAGAACACTTCTGTTTTTTTTTTTATTCATCCTTTTGGCTTTTAATGCAGGGAGAAGGTAGCGATCAATAGCCATGTCCCTCCATCCATCAGCCTGCATGTCTGTCTGTCATTTTTTTCTGGTGTTTATCATTACTAGTTCATCATTATGTGTAGGAGTAGTTCTACAAGGAGGCACTATAATAAATGCAAATATTTTTGGAGGTTGCAGAGCACAACAGGAAAACCGTTTAGTTTTTTTTTTTTTCTATCACTTACATTTTTACTGGGAAAGTTTGACATTCACATGACTTTCAACTCAGCTTTGAGTCTGTTCAGGTTGCATTGTACACCATAGTTTTCCTTCAGACTCTGGAGCTCTGCCTCTGGAAAGGACTGCTTTCAGATGGAGATACAGTTACAGAGGATACAGTCAATAAGGTGTTTCAAGATGCCCCTGTTCCTTCTGATTCTGTCATTGTGAATGCTGATCTCAGCTCCAAATCCAAATATGATGCTCAGAGCCTTGGTGAAGCTGTTCAGACTGCAAAAGCCAGAATCATTCCATGTCCTGTTGCTCGTATTAAAAAGTAAACACAGCCAACAAAATAGCTTGTTTTGCTTGATACTGGCTATTAGCCACTCATAGTCATAGTGGCAAACTTTGAAATGCTGCACAAAACCATTTCTTTCCTTTGTTAGTGCGCTTAGTGTGGGTGTATGTCTTCCTTTCTCAATTATTTGTCTTCCATCTCCAAATTGATGCCTTGAAAAAGGTGTTTTTATTTAATCGGTAACAAGATCTGGTGTAGTTGTGAGAGCAGAGGCAATTTTATTTTCATTTGAATTCATTTTCATACGCAGGAATTTCATGACAAACATCGGGGGTTGCACAGGGCACGTTGCTGCGCCAAGAGGACGTCCTGTTATTTAATATCAAAATTTGATTGGCTAATGATTCTGTCACTAATACTTAATGTAAAATCAGATGTGTGGTCTTTCAATAAAAAGCTAGCTGTATCTGTAGTGCTTGTCCCAGCAAGCTGATATCCCTGTGAGGGACTTTTTTTGTTGTTGGGTATTTCAGTTCAACCTCAGCAAAATTAACCATAAGCAGTTTTCTGGGCAATATACCAATGAAAGTGATTAAATACTGAAGAAAGACACTTTACACACGCCTCATTTCATTTTTATAGGGCCAGCAAAGAACCACTGTGTGTTTCCTGCTGTAACCTGTCATTATTATATCAACCTTAAAAGAACCACTATCAGTCAACCTCTAAATGTTAGATGTGACCTGTAGGTGCATGCAGGGAAGTAACGGTTATTCTTCCGGCATTAGCATTAGATACACTGTCAACTTGTATGAGGTAAGTAACCATCCTCGGTGTTATGAGTGAGCTTCCTGTCAGCTCGTATTAGTTTCAAATTATTCATGCAGATGCAAATCTCGTGTATGTATAGATGGTCTTTTTTTTATCTGGACTTTGTTGCCTCTCATCTGTTTGTGTCTCGAACATTTAAGTGTGTGTCTGGACGTATGTTACTTAGTGTCACATAGAGGCTATTCTTGGCGTTGAGGTCTGTTAGCCCTGCCAGTTTTTATTACAGCAAAACAACTGTGTATATGTTACTTGTGGACTATGCTTGCGTATTATCTGCGCAGAAGTGCGTGTTGCTGTTGTTGTCTATACTTGAAGAATGGAGTGTATACCGGTATGCAAATCCAAGCTGATTTTGCGTGTCTCTTTTAAACCCATCCCTACTCTTCGACTTACCCTTTTTCCCCTGTCCTTCCTCATCAGACTCGCAGTCTGATTTCTCCTGAGGCTTTGTCTGTAAATTCTTTTTGATCCACTATCGCCCTTGGGTTATCTATCCTCTCTTACTGAGAATCTTTCCCTCCTATTTTTCAATTCATCCACTTCCTCCTCTAATATTTTTAACACTCACTCAACATGGTAAAAATTGCAAAAACAGCCATTTCAGCTACAGGTTTGCTGCGTGCGCCACAATAGAATGAACATGTTACACAACAAAATGTCTTGTTTGTGTGTGTGTGTGTGTGTTAAATTGCCCAAGAAGTCATTAGCAGTTAAAGCAGTGTGTCATCTTTGAATGTCACTGCGTGCACACACTTACAGGCCAACTGTCAATTCTCTCCACAACAGCTCCCAGTGAGTGAATGGCCCTTGTGATGCTGTTACTGTGTGGGCATATTTATCCTTCATGATGCGTTACTATATAGCTATACCAAGCTCAACAGTTTTGCAGTTATTTTTGCTAAGCTCGAGCAAGCGTGGCTGTTCTTTGGGGGATCAAAGTGTTCACACATCTTTTTGCAGCAAATTGCGGTTGTTTGAGTTTTTCCACTGTTTCATCTCTGTTATCGTTTCTTTTTGATCCTGTGTTAAAAGGGCACAATAAGTTATAACCCTTCGCCCACTGATGTATAAAGTATGAAAAACAACTTCACTGAGAGGGTTCACTTTATCTATACTCTTATGAACTTCAACAGTGTAGGCCAGGCAAATATACAACGATAGACAAAGCAGAAAACATTTAAAGCTCAGATAATAATCTTGCAGAGGAAGCAGTATGCTAAATAATTTAGATGGAACCCTTGTTAACCGACCCTCACAATCTGTCTCATTAATGCTGGCAAAGAGACACAGCCACTTGAACTTTCCTCTGGACACATAAATGTTCATTTGTTGCATCATACTTGAATCAGTTGCTAAAAAGCTCAGACAGCAGATTTTTTTTTTTATAACGATGTATCAGTTTCATTTTAAGGGGTAATTTGAAGGTTTTGCATTGATCAGGGTCTCTGCGGATCCTTAAAAACAAAACAAAAAAATTACATTTGATTGTCCTGAATCAAGGCCTTAATTATCCTTAAAATTGCTAATTAAACCTTAAATCTGGCACTCAGTGTCAGAGAATTAAATGGTCAGAACATTTGATATAGCTGTATTTGCTTTGGAAATCTTTTTAAGGAATTTATCAAATGTGTGATCAGTGTTTATCATTTAAGCAGAGATGGAAAGAGTGGAACCACTAACAATCATTAATGGGTGGAGGGTTCAGGTAGGAGCTTTAGCAGCTTGAACGTCAGTGACAGAAATATCAGTCATGGACAAATGTAAATGTAACATTAGCTGAATTGGACATGGTTAAGATTGGTTCGAGACAATAACCATGAGTTATGAATAACTACTGTTATTTTTGTGGATGAAAGGTCTTAAATTTGACCAAAGAGGTCTTGGAATATGTCTTAAAAGATATTAAATTTGGCTTCCTCAAACCTGCAAATACACCTGTTTCAGACTTAAAACACCTTGAGACAAGTATTATTAAGAAGGAATAGTTCCATATAATGCATAGTGGAACATTTTTGTTGATATTTTGATGCATGCTTAGCCCAGAGTCTACCCTATGTGGGGAAATAGATGAAGACCAGTAAGTCCATCCATCCAGTGTATATCACAGTCCTTATTTGTCACACCTAAACAGCCCTGTCCAGCTGGACCAGTTAATAACAAAATGCCCTTGTCCTCTCTGCTTCACTGCTTATATCCATCAGTTACTTCCATGTTGAGTTTTGTGAAGTGTAAACTCTAATGTTCTGTTTCAGAGTTGAGCTCAGAGAACCTGCGCACCTGTTTCCAGATAGTTAACGCCTACATATACCTGTCTGCCACCGAATTCCTTCAGGTAAGACATGTGAACATGCTTTGCATATGTATGAGATGTGGTGAACCTGAACATCCAATTACAAAGTCAGAGCACACACATCATATATTATCTGTATGTATGCATTTGTGTATTCACAGAACTATGCAGAATCATTGTGTCGCTCCTTCTGTGATTTGCTGAAAGACATCACGAATGAGGGACAGGTCCAAGTGCTCAAGGTACTGTCACTCCATCTTTCACTCTTAAGCCTAATGTTTTTCTCTCAAAACACATCAAGGTCGTCTGTATTTGATCTTATGTGGTACAACTCACACAACCATAGATACAGTAATGTACGTGCAGACAGGGCTGTGAGCTGACACCAGATTAGAATGCAAGGACATCCTCCTTATTCTCCCAACTAATACATCATTTGGGATGAGTGACTGGTGCATCCTCGCATAGTCGGCTACACATCACTGTCTGCCAGGGCACCTTTCCATTGGCGCATCAAAATAATGGGTTTGGAACGTAGGGACGCTGACTAATCAGTATATAAGAACATCGTTGATAATGATTCCGTAAACCAGCCAAGAGAATTTTGGATGTCTGCTCTCACACCAATGTCTCACCATATATAATAAAGTGGTGAACACTGTATGACTTGTGCTTTTATACTGAGAAAAGTGCTGATCTTGCAGCTTTTGTTACCTTGGTCTGAAATATAGCTTAAGTAGGCTAGAAAAGTATAGTAATACACCTTATCCATGGGTATTTCAAGGATTTGTATTTAGAAAGCAGGCCCAATGTTGATACCAATATTATTTTTTTTTTTTTTGTTCTATACTTTCTTTAAGGAAAACATTAAATGAATTTTGCCCAATTTTGCCCACGGTTACCTCTGTCTGCTCAACACTAACAAAGATTTAATGTTATGAATCTAGTTATAGACTCAGAAATGTTATGTACTGTACAGTTACAGTAGATGCAATAACAAGAAAATAATGTGTAAAACAATAAAAACACAGTTAGAATAACGTTTTTCCTAGTGACTTTCTAAGGTGGGTTTTTATCAGGTCTCATGTCACATTTACTTCTGCATAATAAAATCTAGGTCCTGCCTAGGAGTTGTTTTTTTTTTCTATCTGAGAGTTAATTCGCTTTGATTATGATTGTTTCATCACTGGCAGTTATTTATTTATTTATTTGTATGTCTTTCTACCTATGTGAAAGCTGAAGCTAACACGCTGTGGGCATGCTTTGTGTTTTTGTTTGATCTCAATGGGTATGATCCACGAGTCGGCAATACACTTAACAGAACTGTTCTTTCTCATTTTTTCCCCCTCACATCACTGTTTGACAAGTTGATATGTGTTCCTGGAGTTTAGAATAGCCACCAGAGCTTTAGTTTAGTACTTCTCACTGGCATTAACTGACATCTGGCTCCTTCTAATCCTTTATTATGAGGGAAGGAGAGCCAGGAGACAATAAGATTGCCGGCCTTTACAAACTCTGCAGCGTGGCACATGTTGAAACTCCGAGGACAGAATGAGCCGAGTAATCAGAATGTATTACTTTGATACTGGAATGGACACAAATGATCCTCTATATGCTTAATCCAGTAAATCTACCCGCCTTATGTCAGTGGACAGTTTTGATGACTTGTGCGTACTACTTCACTTGTCATGCCCTGTTTGTTTTTCATTTCGTACTCCAGAGTTTTCTGCACACCAATTATTTTCATTCTGTTTCTATTCCTGACAGGATTCACTGGAATTTCTGACTAACCTTTCTTGCCACTTACTGTAGGTCAGACCCTCAATTAGATGCCGGATGTCTTACTATCTCTCAAAAGAAGCTCTTTTTTTTTTTTTTTGCTTCTTTTGTCCTCTCTCACCGTGCTGCTCTGTGTGACTCTATATCACACTGCATCTAACCCCGGAGTCTCTTCTGGAACGCTGCTTTTCTTGCTCTTTTTCTGGCTACCTCTCAACATTTTTTTCCCCATCTGTTCTCCTGTTGCTTCATGCTGCTGTTTCCTATTCCTGTCTTCTGATCCTTGTTCGTTTTTCTTTCCCTGTCTCTCTGCAGGTGGTGGAGATAGCTTTAAAGGTTAGCCCCATATTGGGAGCCCACATGTTCCAACCCCTGCTGCCAGCTGTCTTCAGAGGTATCGTGGACGGCGAGGTGAGAGTTACTTTACATCCGGAGATCTGAAGTGGAAATGTGTCGAAGGACAAACCTGTAGATATGTTATGTTATCTATAAGGCTAATTTTCCGTCTTTTTTTTTGTTTGTTTGTTTGTTTGTTTAACTTTAACATATCATTAAATGCTTACATAGATATCCCTGCTCTTGTCAGTTATTCCTCTGTGTCCTTTTCTGTCACATATAATTAATTCTGATTCACTGTATAGTGGCATGTATTGATCCATCATTCAGCGCAGTTAAAGGTCACAGGCTCCCTTTCCGAGACTCTGTTTTGTCAGTGATTCAAGCCTCTTTCCTGTTGCCCTGCTTAATGAACTGTGTAAAAGCATTTGTGGACGAGTGTATCTCTATCCTGAGTTTTTGTATCCATACGTGTGTGTTGTACAGAGATATCCCGTGGTGATGTCCACCTACCTAGGCATCATGGGCCGCGTCCTGCTCCAGAACTCCAGCTTCTTCTCTTCTTTGCTCACTCAGATGGCCTCCGAGTGCAGTCAGGAGGTGAGGCCTGGCGTCTGCCCTTCATTTCTGTCTCCTCAGCACCGTCTCTTTGAACGTCTGTGAAAGCCATAACTGCAAAGTGCCTGTTAAAAGGGAATTACACTGAACAGGGCTGAAAGTAATGACCCAAAGAATTGCAAATGGTAACATTTTCAAGCCCTGAAGTTTCGAATGGTCTCCCTCACTGTAAAACTCTAAAATAGTTGTTTTTGACTGACCCAGAGCCAAAGTAATTTAGCCTTGTTTTGACATTGCTGCCTCAATCTCAATAAATGTAACCAACCACAGCAACAAAAAAATAAAAGCTGAATCAATAAGCCGGCTTTCCATCATGCCAAACTCCTCATTGCTGAGGCAGAGCAGCGAAGGTCAGTTTTGCTATTAAATATTAAAGCTCTCATTTATTATGTTGTACACTTGTCAAACATCGTTAATGTCAGTCTTTCTCCCGACTGCTGTTCCTTTGTTTTTTTTCCTCTTTCATGTTCTTTAGCATCTCTCTTCCTCCTCTCTCCCCATCAGATGGACCAGTTACTGGGCAGTGTTATAGAGATGTGGGTAGATCGCATGGACAACATCACTCAGCCTGAGAGGAGGAAACTGTCGTCGCTGGCTCTGCTCTCTCTTCTACCATCTGACAACAGGTGAGAGTCTCCTATCATTCATTTATGTGCAGATGTGATTCATTGCTGCTGAAAAGTGGATAGCTTCCACCTGTCAGCTCGGCTGAAATAGGGGCACATGAACGGGAAAATGAGGAGACAAACCTGACAAATAATTCATTCAGATTCTGGTGATCTTTGCAGGTTATAGGCAGTGCAGTTCTGTCTCTGAAAAGGTTATGTGACTGTTTTAAATGCTAAACTAACAATAGAGTTATGACAATTGTGGAACAGCTTATATAATAGAGTTGTTATTGCACTGTGATATTATGCAGTACAAAGCAGTTTTATGCAAATGTTCAATGGCAGGAAGCTATATTGATGTTTTCATGAATGTTAACTTTGTCTCTAACAAAGTTTTGTGATCAGATCCTTGTCATACCATCATTAAAGCACTGAGCCTAAATGCACAACAGAACTAAGTTTAGTGTTAAAAAACAGTGTTCCTGCATTGCGTCAGTCTTTACATATGGACTTTTATCCACATCTAAGTGTGACAGGTGCACAGAAGACTGAGATTCAGACGTTTAAAAAAAGATGTTCTTTTTCTTGACTTGTCATTTACATTCAATGTTTTTAGTGAGTTTTTACATTTCATTTTTTTTTGTGAAACTTCTTTTGAAGTAGTTCAAAGGAGTTTCACTAGAATTAAATGAGAACTTTTCTTGTGATGTTCCTTCTGACCATATTTTATCAAGATCTTTTGCACCTCTGATTTTTGGAGTCCAGATATAATAATCGCAGATGTAGACAGGCATGAAATCCTTTGTTACGCCCCCATTCTTGTTCAACATCAGTGATTGAATATGACAGCCTTGGCTGGTTATGTGCTGCATGACCAATCAACTTTATTACTTGCAATCACAATAGGATAAGGTCCATATCGTGTCTACAGCTGCCCTTGATATTATTATCAAATGTTCTTTACCTGCTTTAAGAGTCACGTTGGAAGTCAGGGTAGTGGACACCTCTAAAACTTGACTTTGGTTAGTGAACCAATGTTAATATTTTGATCATTAAAATTTCCCCCTTGATATAAATGACTTGGCAAAAAACAACTAATCAACCTATAAATGTAGAAAATTATTCTTTACCTTTTATCTTTGTGAAAAAGGAGTTATTTACTACTCATCAGTGATAAAATTACAAATTGCAGTCAAAAGCTATTACATCTATTGAACACAAAAGTTTTAAGAGCAGCCTAAATGCTATTTCTTATCAAGAGTCTGGTCTTGACCAGCTCCAAATGTAAAGTGGCAAAAGACAACTTTTGTTATGTTTTGGCGCTATATAAGTAAAATTTGATATGATTTGATAGATTTCTAGCCAATAATCAATTTCTATGGAACTTTTCCTCTGCAAAACCAGATCTTTAAATGCTTTACGCTTGAAATAATCTTAATCCATTGCGAAAAGTCTCAAAGGAAGGCCTGATGATAACAGTGTGGTTTTAGACCTGATTTAAAAGCCTTAATGGAAGCAGCGGCTCTGAGGTGGTCCAGGATGAAGTTGGCTGTTAATGAGTGTGTTTGTCAAAAAGAGAACTTTTATCTCAGTCCTGTAGTGGACTTGGAGCCGGTGAGGTTAGGCCAGTATGGGCCTTATCTGGGCAACATTTTAATTTAACACGAGCCTCTTTCAAAGGTTAGCTGTTCTGTCAGAACTATGCATATTGTTATCATCTCAGTACCATTGTGAACAGCACCAGATGTATTGAATATTGATATAAGGTGATAGCGTTACATTAATTAATTTCTCAGTAGTAATTATTGATAGTATGTTAAGCATGTATACATATGTGTTACCCTCTTTGAACTGATAGAACTAGATGTACTTGTTTAAATGAAAACAGTACTCTGTTTAGAGGTTTTTCCTCTATTTCTTCTGACAAACCACTTACTGTCTTTAATGTTGAAATATTTATCATGCCAGTACCATGTAGGAGCATTGTTACTGAAAATCCTATCACTTTCAGCTTTCAGAATGATCCATCATTGCTGAGAAAATCTTGAATAGTAATTCAAAGGATCTTACAGTGATGACTTTTCGTATATTTTCACTGCTGACCATTATTTTGTGATTGGTGTCATCTTTAAATCCATAGAAAAGTCCTGTTTGTCCTTTCCTGTACTTTGGAAAGACTGATGATCCAAGGGGACTAACTTTTGTGCAGTCTAAGGGAATGAACATTTCATTTTGTGTTTAACATGCAGAGCCATGGGGTCATTTTCATCGAAGACTGCCTAAGTCATCATAATGTCTCATTCAGCCTATTTTGCGAAGTTCATCACTGACACCTTAGTTTTTGTTGGCAAATGTTCTGTAAAGCAATGTCAATACTAACTAAGACCAAGGACCCTGCAAAATCAATATCACCGTGATCTGCTGTGCTCACATTTTATCTAATCATGTTTGTTGGTGTATATCTGAAGTTAGTACATTATGTTCACATAATTTGAGTTGGGGAATGACCCTGCTCACATGCTATGCCAACAAGAAGTAAGTGACAACTGGCATCAAACAGGCAACATTTTAATTTAACATGAACTAAACTTTAGGTTAATTCTGCTGTGGGGCAGTAATTTATAAGGAAAATGTAATCTTGTTAATTGTGAGCCTCTTTCAAAGGTTACCCTCCTCTGACTCCCTGCAGCACCAGCTCTTTGTTTATGGAGTAAGGGCGTCACAGAGAAGGTTCATTTTGTTCAACTGCACCTTGGTTGCTGCAGCCAGTTTTTGTCTTTGCACGCAGCTTTGCAAATCAGCTTTTCACTTAAAGGAATTTCAATGGCAGGCACGAACCGGCAGCACTAGTCAGCCAATAAAAAAATAATCACTGGAGAGGTGTAGGGGCTGGAAAGAATTAGAATTGACAGACATGTTTAAATATGTGATAAGGGATCTGTAATACGAGACTTGCATCCAGTTGTTGCTATGGCTGCCAATCTGAGACTATTATGTGGAAATTGGGGGCAGAGGTGTTCACTGATGTATTTTACACTCCAAGAGTATTAGGAGTGAAATGTAGAGGGAAAAAGAACAATTACTTAATATTCTCCTGGACCTGTTTTTCTGTTCTCTCACATGCCCATCAAAGTTGTCAATATATTGTCTTAAATTGTCAAGTTTCCGCTACACTTTTGTTTATTGACATTTATAGAAGTTAGTTGAAATAACACAGTTTATTATACGTTAGTGTAGAACAAGAATCGTACTTTGTACACACAGTTCTTCAGTCTTGATGACTTTATTTAGAACTTCATCTCAGTAGAAGACACAGTGAAGGCTGGCATGTATAAGAAATGGTGAGTCCAAAGTTCAGTGGGTATGTATGTGTCCGTCATGCGCTGATTTCCATTTTTTTTCCCCAGACTTCATGCTCAGTGAACTTTATGTAGTGTTGCCCGGGGTCAACCTAGCCAAGGACTGACACAACTTTGATGCATCAGTGCTCATACATATATACACACATATGCACATACACGTTCTGTGTTCTTTTCCCCTCCCTGTTTTCTATTCCTATAGACATGGGAAAACCTACTCCTTTTCCAGTACTTTCAAAGAATGATTCAAATAATTCATCAATGACAGCTGCTTGTCTCCTGGTGTTGGTAGGTGTTGTGAGCCAGCATATTTTAAAGATTTCAGGTGTCACAAGGTAAGGCTCTGTGGAATCACCCTGCCTGTCAGGAAAAAACGCGTTTCATTCCAAATAACAGATGTTCCAAAAGTCTAAATCGACAAGTGAGTGAACTGTAAGACAGTCAAAGCCCATCACGACAGACATCCAAGCCTTCTATTTGACCTAAAATCGTATTAACAGAGGAATAATTTAAAGATGGACCATGAGTACACAAGTTGGAAAGTGAGTAAAGAGGGTCATCCTGCATGAAATATGTAAGAAGACAAGTTCTATGAAAATCTTTGAGACGGTCTCTAGTGGCCGTGTGTGGTATTAAACTTTAACATACTTGTGCACTGGCTTCACATTCCAGCTGCAGATCTTGCCCATTGCTATAAAACTACTAATAATGACACTTTAAAGAAGAAAATGTGATGTTCGTGCTCCTTTGTTTCCCTCAAGATGCACTTGGATTTTTTTTTCTTTTAATATCCTCTTTTTCTGCTCTTCCATCGCTGCTGTTGGAGTAAGAATTTCCACTGCAGAGCACACAAGCAGATATACCCAAGGCCAAAGGTGGATTGGTTCTGGGTGAAAAAGAAAAACAGCAGTCTGGACATGTGTGTTCTAATATAAGTTGATGAATGGCACTGATACCCTTTGCTCTGGATGGCCATATGTTTTTTCTGACAGCCACTTCATCACTCTCAGTATCGCCAGGTTTTAACATAGGATGCAGCGTTCTGTTTAGATGTTGCTCTGATCACCATTTGTTTCCACGGCCAAGTAGGCACACCCTCTCACACACACACACAGAGGAAACACGCAAACAAAACAGCTGCTAATTTAATGCTTTTGTGAGTAACAGGTCTGTGCTCTCTTTTTTATTTTCAGTGTCATCCAGGACAAGTTCTGTGGCATCATCAACATCTGTGTGGAGGCGCTGCATGATGTAATGACTGAAGATACAGAAACCGGCACCTTCAAAGAGTAATGTTCATGCTACATAAAGAGAGAGTGCAAAGAAAACTAGATGAATGGATGCCATTGCATTGCAGTTTAAAGCAAATAGTGAATCTTTTCATAAGTAAATGTATTTTCTAATTATGACAAAGCTGTTAGATGATGGATGACGACTGGGATAGTTTTGTAGATTTTTAAAGTAGTGTAACCATGAGGCCAACCCCTTTAGGACTGACGGCCCGACCTGCTCTAGCTCCAGCCAGACCGACATAAATAGAAGCCTGTGAAAGGAACAGGGGAAACACTTGCACATTTTGGGAAGAGACCCCAACCACAGCCCCCGCCTTTAAGAATCTGAACCAGCTCTTCTCCACCACTCACCCCTCTGGCACCGTATCTCAGGAGTGTGGTGCTCATTTCTGAGTCGGTGTTAACCTACTTGCACACACCCCTTACCCCTTCTTTAAAATGCTCCACACGACCACAGTGTGTCATGGTAAAATGAGCTGAAAAGCTGGGTGGAAAGGTTATTGTATTTTTTTTTCTTTTTTTTTTCTATTTGCCATTGATGTGTTGAATTGTTAGGGTTCCCTGATGTGCTTCACAGCCTGTTTAAATATTTATAGATTATGTTTCCTCTCAGATTTATAAACGCAATCAAATGAGACATACAGCAGGGGTTATTACAATCAACCTGTCTGCATTTAGGAAATAAGAAATGCTTCAAATAAACAGGCTTTTCTTTTACCCCTGATTTGACAGGAGTGTTTTCGAATTGTTCTTGTGTGTCGAATAAGAATGAAACTTCTTGCTTCAATGGGTAAATTTAAAGAAATAACATCCCAGTACGCAAGCCAATTCACCATGTTACTGCACTGACATTGTTTTTACCACACCACTCTAAAACGCAATGAAATTTGAGATTCAGTTTTTTACAGTAAACACAGTAGGGTGTGTTGCATTTACATTGAAGCAAAAGAAGTTTTGAAAATAAGTGTATAAAGGTGGCTGAAATTTTGATCGATTGCACGATGTGACATTACCTCTGACTTATCTCCACCCACAGTAGGGATTAAGTAACAAGGACAAAAGAAATAAAAGACTCTACACAGGCTTTAGACTGAGCAAAAGGTTTTGACTATGATTCCCTTTGCATGCAGATGAACTAATATGAAGACCCAGCAGAGCAGTGTTCGAAGTACCAAAGGGTTCAGGCTTTTCTGTGTGCACGTGTGTGTGTTTGTGTGTGTCCGCACTGCATATTCAGAAATAATTTCCTACTGTGCAGGTTTATGTGTGGTTAATATTGAGTTGAATATTACTGTGTTTGCAGCTGCATGCTGATGAGCCATTTTGAGGAGCCCAAGCTGAGTGATGATGAAGAGCCGCCAACTGAGCAGGACAAGAGGAAGAAACTGGTCAGTCAAACACAGCGCAGACACAAAGTTACAGTCGTACACATGCCGTACAGAGCTGCGGTTGGCATCACGAAACCGTTTTTTTGCATTTTTGCATGAATTCAGTGACTTAAGAAACTCATTCATTTTTACTGAAGTACTTTGCTCTCTGCCCTCTGATATAGTGCATGGTATAGTGGCAACACGATTTAGACACTCAGCACAAATGAAAGTCATTATTTAAAACCCAAAGGAATGTAGTTGTTTTTTATTTGTCAGGTCACATTTAACTACTTGGATAGCTCCTGTGCTTTTTCATACAGTGCATATGTACAGCCTTGAAATGTACATGACTAATTTGTAGTATTCTGTATGTGCAGTAGGTACAGGCTAGGTGATGCATACATATACGTATGAGCACACTGTATTCAGACTCATTTCTCTGCTCCTCTGCTGAAGCTTAGAAATTGCAACACGTTTTACATTGTAAGTGTGTTGTTTAATTATATCCTTGTCTCCATATGGCCTCTCTCCAAATGAGTGCTTGAGCAAAAGAGAATATCATATGTATTTTCATTAGTGTTTGACTCAAGAGGAATGTATTTATAGTTTGACTTCATCTGAGTTGTGTATGTGAGTGCACGCGCATGTGTGTCCCTGGTGTGTTTGCAGGGCAGTATCCCAGTGCACTTATCACCTCAGTCCAGACCCTGACTTTTTGCTCCAGGGAATAAAGAAGAGAGACTTAAAGTTGCACCTCTCTCTTCTTCTTAATGCGTGTGGGTGTGTGCGCTCAAGGATGCGCACGAATGCATGTGTGCGAGTGACGGGTGTGCCCACACGAGACACTTCTCAGTCTGAGGAGAAAGTTAATAAGAGACCCGTGACCTTCACAAACATTCCAGTTTGTCTCTTTTGGCTTGCACTGGCAGATGTGCACATATTTGTGGAGCTTTCGTGTTCATAAAAATGTATGTTTGTGCCACTCTGACTGAGCTTGGGAGAAACAGAGGGTATCTTTTGTTCTGTCTCATGATGAATGTGAACCTCCGACTGGGCATCGGTTCCTCACTTTTGGGGAATAGAGGAAAAAAAAAAAAGGGCGGGCATTGTAGTGTCTGCAATAAATCAAGCAATACAGTGTGCACCTTTGTGCTCAGTTAAAGCAGTCTCATGCAAATTGTGTAATTATGTTTCAGCTATTTTTGCATTCAGTTGCATGCAGCTTTACGTTGTACTAGGGCTGTTTTTGTTTTGTATGACAGTAGAAAAATGCATATCATTTTTACTTTATTGATAATATAGTTCAAAATGTAATGAAAAATAGGCCCTTACATGTCCTCAGCATATGTAAACTATTTCTGAATTTAAAGAAAATGAGCTATAGTGTGATAACATTAACTGGATATACCAGGATATTGGATTTTGGCTGTATTACACCACAGTAGTTGATACCTTTTGTCTTAAACTGGTGTTTTAGTCACAGTCTGCTGGAATAGGTGCAGTGTTTGGGGCATTGCCAGTCATACAGCAGGCAAAGGCAGAGGTCCTGGCTTAGAAACTTGCTCTCGGGACAAAGAGTGCCATTTTTTTCTAGGGATGAAGAGACTGCAGGTAGCGAGGGACTTGAAGCAATACCAAGTAAATATAGCTTGACTTACCTCTAAACAAAGCAGAGTTGTTTTTTTTTTTTGTTTTTTTTTAATGCCAGACACATGAAAAGGGGGCTGACTTCTCTCCTCCTCCTGCCTCTTCAGATGAGTTTGAGTTCCCCCTCTACATGCAATGCATATTAATAGTGAATAAAGGATTCTGCTGGCTGTTTTGTTGGGTATAATTCGACAGGAGAACAATTATTTTACTTCAGCTGTGTTATTTCTCCTGAGCTCTGTATATGAAAATGCAGAATGTATTCAAGCTAGGGTTTTTCAATCTGACCCAAATTTAGACAAACTCTTTCCTACAGCTCTGTTTGAAACTATCCTTGCTACCTCTCAGTTGTTTTTTTTTTTTTGTATTTTTCTCTTTCCGTCTTTCCTTTCATCTGTCCTCTTACTGCTTCTGCCGCCTTTTCTCATCAAATAGTCACATCACTGTCACTCTGACTGCAGGTGATATTTGTATGATTGTATTGTTTTGTCTTGTCGTATTAGATTTGATGCTTGTGTGTAGGCACCTGCAATCCTGCAGAAAGGAAGAACAACAGGGGGAAGCATCAAATGTCCAGATTGCTTGTCCTCACTTCACCACCGTCACTGCTTAACTCTTCCTGCAGTAGTCCTCTTTTAATGGCACCAGCGCGTGCATTGGTGTTGTTTTTCTTCTTAGGTTTGTAATGGAACCTGTCGGACCTTTCCATCTCAGTAGTTGCTACCCGTTCAGGCTTCAAGTGTTCAAGATGATGAGACAGTGCTGCCATCCATGACACTGCAGTGTAATCACGGACATGGGTGTTTCTAGGGTAAAGCTGTGACTTCTAGCTTAAAATTGCAAATACACCATGTTGCATATTCATGTACTTTTGTACTTGGAAATTACCAAATGAACCCTGAAAAGAAAAGGCTCTTTGGATGAGTCTTTTACATGTGAAGTAGTTTGGAGTGTTTTTTTTTTTTTTTCCCCTTTTGGGAAGACAGGAAAGGGGAAGCAGGTCATATTTTCAATTGACATCTCAATTTGTTTTAGCATCTGGAAGGTTTTGTATGTGAATAAAAGAAAGTAAAGGAATAAAAGCAGAGAAAATGTTATTTTTAAATTACAAATGTTAGTGAAACACTTGATACATCCATGTGTTAACTTTAATAATAATAATTTCCTGTTGGATAGAAATGCTAAGACATGTATATGTGCATTTTTAATAGTAGTATTTTCCTATTAGAACTACCAATAGAGAGCCATGGTCCCATCCTTCCAATTGTGCCCCATGCAACCTTATTTCAGGAAAATTTGCATTACAGTCAATGGTGAAGACATTTTATTTGACCCAGTTTGAATAATGCATCATTTACATATATGTTGATAGTGAAAATATGTAATTGTACAGAGTATACAATCCTGAAAGTTGCAGAGGTGGCATCATCATCTCCGTCCACAATCCATTCAGAGTTACTGAACGTGTCTCTGCAGTATCAACGTGACCAGACTTGTAGTGATTTTCACCTCCATCTTGAGGATTAAGGTAAAATGCACCAAGGTAGGGGCCATATTGGTGTTGATGATATGTATCATGTGCAATGAGAAATGCAGTCAACTGAGCTGGTTAATGCAAAACTAGACGCTGACATGCCATGAATTACAGTTTTGTCGGTATAAACTTTTCATAAAGTTAACCTTTAGATTGGTAAACATGTATAAATGGTGGCATAATTCAGACAGGATCTTTTTTTTCTTTTTTTTTCCCTTGCTATTGACAACTGTTTGGTATGTTTTTTCCAAGGTTATGTCTCATGGGATACAGAGGAAGGAAGGATTTGGACTCAAAGTATATATATGTCTATGTAAAATCTATGATTATTATATCACTGTTGCATCTACATCACAGTCTGAACCTTAAAGCGGTATGAAATGTCCTTCATATGAAATCCTAGAGAAATGTTTCAGTCAAATATAAGATGATATGTGTCATTTGATTATTATAAGGTATTATACAAAGAGGGCAAAAAACAGCCTTTTGATGACAGTAATCACAACGTATTTTAACTTGCTGATGCAGAAAATGTAAAAAAAAAAAAAAGAAAGCTGACTTCATGATTTGCGTTACTTAACCTCAACTGCAGGAGGTAACAGGCCTTTATTTGACTTGTATTAGAGGCAGGCCTTTATTTTTCTGTCTCCTTGACAAGTAGAATTGGTCATATTTTAGAATGAGGCCTCTGTGCTGTTAAAATAACTGCATTAAGCTATTAACATAAACTCAACACAAAACATTTCAGACAACAGAAATCCTATATTTCTTAATAAGGTTTGTATCTGTAAATGTTTGCAGGAACATGTGAAAACTCTGACTTGAAACGTTCATGTACGGCACTAGAAATGGTGAGTCTTGTGGCGTGGTGTATGTTACTAGAAATTACAGTGTGGTTTTGATGTGAACACAGTGATGGAAATCGGATGATAATACTTTAGATGAGTAATCCTGGACAACAAAGAAGCTGAAAGTTGCACATTTATTCTGTTAAACTATCAGAAATGTACAATTTACATAACTGGCATGCACAGCCATGCAGACGTTTATCCACTCTTTGTTTATTCCCCAGCGTTTATTTGTGCTAACCACACCCCAGGCTATTTTGAGAAACTCAGCATTTAATTGAGGTTGTATTTGAGGACAAATGGTAGTTTGTTTTATTTCTTTGGCTTTCGGTGTCATTGCATTGCCATTGCTTTGCCCTCATTTCCTTGTCTCTCCTCTCAACTTGGAATGGGAGTCAAACCAGCAAACCTGCTGATGTTTGTCCCACTCACCCGCTCTAGTGCTGAACCATCTGAGCTGAAATAACTTTAAAAAACCTGTCAGTGGTGTTGTCAGTGTTGTCGGAGATTTGTGAGCCTCCCCCACTTTGATCTCGGTGTTCCAGGCGACTGGACTAGACTAACTGACACTGTGTTCAGGCCTCTGCTCATAATATATCATTTGATTCTTATTCTTCATCTACAAGGCCAGCATCATCAAACAAGAAGAAGGATAGGCCACATCAAAGACTTTGTCCACTGGGTAGTAATGACATGGGATCCGTTTGTTGTGCTGTGCATGTCCACTTGAACCTATTTTCTTTCTCTCTGTTTTTGTCTACACACAAACAGACACATGCACAGCAACACGCATACATTTGGTGATGCAGTGTTCTAGGAGCCAGTGATTTATGAAGCCACTTAAACACAGAAGACAGAGGTGGTCCTTAAGGATATATTTAACCTGTGCATTTTCTTAACAAGAATAATGTTTCAACTATATATGGTAGTCTATGCTGAATCATGACCAAATATGGACCACAGTACCAGTGCGGGTCCTGTATCAAGCTGTATCATACTTTCAGTCTAGCTAGACAGCAGGTTTTTTTGTTTGTTTGACTTAAAACTAAAGATTATCTAATACTATATACTATTCTATGTATAATACTAAATATTATGTGATATTGTTGCCATTTTAACCCCATTTAAGACACCAAAACCAAGCAAGACTAGCTCAGCACAGGTGTTTTTGTTGTGAAAGGCTTCTGTGTTGGCGCAGTGGTTTTGGAGTAACTCAAAAGGAAGAAAAATGCCTCATTCATGTGGATTCATTCACGGACTTGACTGTTTTCATTGGGAATGTTTTTTGCGTTGCATTAAAAACGTAGTGGAAATTCTCACCCACAAAGTCTTTTCCCACCACATCAATTTTCATTTGAATTTCAATGTATTTGTATTGTTCAAAAAAGTTGTTTTTAATGTGCACAACAAATTATTCAAAGAAAAGCCAGAAGAATGGTTATAATAGTGATGTTTCGTTTATGAAAATTTTCTTGGGGTTGCAGGGGACCCGGACTTTTTTTTCCTTCCTCCAAACGGGGGACCAGGAGAAAAAGTTTGAAAACCACTGAGTTAAGGTATGATGAGCAACAAAGATCCCCTGCTCTACTGTACCTGGGAGTCTGCAACAGATAAGTAGGTTAGTGCGTTGGGTACATCTTGCTTCTTTCCTCGACTTCTATTCTAGTAATTTCAAACGGATCACTGTTGAGGCTTCACTTGTCTTACATGAGAAACACCAAAATACTTTCCTCTACAGCCTTTACAGGGTGTCAGATTGCTGCAACGACTATTATATATTGCAACTTTTTTTAAAAATTTCATTCACCCACTTAACTGAGATAAGACACACACATACTGTATATCAACAACCTACACATACACTGACATTTGAACAAGCTACATTATTTTTTGTCGCACTCTTACTGGCTTAACTGAAGGATGGGTGTGCCGACTCTCATCTTTAATTTTCGTATCATTTCATATGTGAGCAGGCTTTAAGGTTTTTTTTTTGTTAGTCTCTGTTTTAAAACATGTCTGAAAAACTGAGATAGTTGCAAGATCTGTGAGTTTTTACACCGATATTAAAACAAACTGACTAGATGCAGAGTTCTTTACTAAAGAAGTGGTGCGTTCTCTGTCATGCCACATGTGGTATAAACACAATAGGACAAGTGCAGTTCCATCTGTGTTACCATGGTAACGCTACGCAGCAGTTGTGGCAGTATACTCATGCTATACATCCACGTAACCAGAAGAACGTCAGCTAAAAGCTCAACAAAACCAATTTAGAGAAAAACAGAAGTCAAACAAAATGCATTTAAATGGGCAAATATCTAAAACAAGCTACATTTGCACCGCTAACCTAATACTAAGTAGATCCAACTGTATTGTTTCTCTACCGCTAAATCTCACTGAAGAAGCGGAAGAAGTGCATGAATAAAGGTCACGTTATGAAGCAGTGATTATGAATTTGGTCTTACCTTTGCTGTTTTCTGAACATAACTTGGTTTTGTATGAATGAAACCCCTGCTATTAGCTACTCCATTGTTTTGTGTTACATTGAACTGATTCCCTCTACTCAGAAATAACCCAGGGTTTAACTGTTTACACTTGTCCCTGATCACACACACTTTTAAGTCATTGTTTACTGTGTAACATCACTGCTGTATGGAGCAGACTAGGGCTGTACAATTTACTGAAAATACCATACTGTGATTATTGTGGGCCATATCGCTACTTGCAGCAGTGAACAGACAATACAAATAATACTGATAATTTTTAAGTGTGTATTTCTTTTCCCAACTAAAGCCTTTTAAATTACAGCTCTCTCTGATTCTTTCTGACGTTGTGATTGTCATTTGATTGATTGTGCGGCTCTGCCTCAGAACAACCAATCTGACCTCTTCACTCCTCATCAGCTCTTTCTTTCACTCTTTCCTTTTATTTTTTTTTCTTAAATTATTAAACATGGTTTCGATTTATTTGAGTAGAATGCTTGGTTTGCCCATTTATAGCATTTGCCTAAGAGGTGTAACTGATGAGCTTTTTGTTCTAGGCGATTAAGCTAAAGAGTTGGTTTTCATAAGAATGTCTTTCTATGATTGGTATTTTCAATGGTAGCTATATATCAGTATAACAAACATTATGCTCCTAGTTTCATTTCAGATGTATATGTAATTATCTAAATTATACATTTGTACATAAAAAAATCCTTACACTATTGTACACTACTGATTTTTTTTTTTATTTTTTTTTAGCATTACATGTTGGCAGCAGCTCCTACACACAGAGTTCTGGGAATTCGTTTTCTTCAGAGAGATGTGTTAGTCAGTCAAATAATGTGTCACATCTCTATGTGTCGAAATCACAACTGGAGTGGATTCCTGTCTGTTCACGTACGCGTGTGTGAAGAGTAGCAGGTGTTTCCAGTGCAGCTCATTGCACCACTATAAACAAGCAAGAGAAAGCGAGCACAGAGGGGTTTATAGGAGAGACCCTCGGAATATATCTCCGACCTTACGATGGATATATACAGGCGTACATGTTAGGAAAGGAAAGCCACAAACTAAATTTGCTCAACTTGACAAGTTTACCATCTCATTACCATATTCTTTTCAGCAGTAAATCCTCTCAGTATCGGATCAGAGCAGTGTTTCTGGTTTCAGAGAACTGTAGCAGATATTGTGTTGCGTACGCCACCTCCTGTAATCTGAGTGTGGCTTGAGTAAAAATTCCAATTAAAGGATCTCCTCCAGTAAAACTTGCTGATGGAATAGGGTTTTAAAAGGGCATCCCATTAAATGAACATGCTTTGAAATTTGTAAAAGAAGAAAGATTAAAAAAAAAAAACTGTACCTATTACATTCACCCGTTGGCTGTAATTGCTTAGAAGGAATCAGAACTATTTTCTCACACTTATGAATTAGGAATTAGTTGTGAAATTGTCTAGTTCTATTCATTATTTTATATGAATTGACAATAGGCCTGATTTAGTTGCTTTAAATGGCGCTCCCATTGAATGCTTTACTTTGTTGTTCAAGAAAGGTAATGACAGAAAATGCCACCTATAACATTATCACCCAGTGGTTGCTATTGTACAGGTGTGAATAGATGTTTCCAAAGCCTTGATGAATTAACAATTAATCATGAAATTGTCATTCAAAAGTTTTTCACTATTTAATTTTAATGAACAATCATGTTGACCCCAGAGGTCCTCTAGAGGTATAAATTTATAGGAAATGAGTTTCACTGTTATCGACTCACTGTGGGGCACACAAAGCATTAGTAATGAAGACTTGCCATTCTTTCTTTATTATTGCTCCCAGTCTCAAGCAGACCATCAGTGTCAGCATAATTTGGTTTTGTTGAATAACAGACCTCGCTGACAGGGTTATTTTGCAGCTCCAGATACAGAGATTCTCCTTTGTGCTGCGTACGGCATACCCAGCCATCAAAATTTGTTTCCTTTTCTGTCATTTCTTATCTTTGCAGTCATCTATCCACAAGAATAATGAGAGTTGTGGATTCTTAGTGAGACAGGATTAAAAATGTTTTGTAATTTTACGCCTTTACAAATTAACCCAGCAGAGAGAGAAGAGCAGTGGTTTTTTTTATACTGAGATATTTATATTTCAGGGATCGTCTAATTGATGTCCCATTGTAAATATTTGCAGCATTTCAGCTTTTACCTTTTTGTTCTTTGTAGAAAAGTGTGATCAACACATTAACACTTCACCCATGTCCAGTGTGAGATCAGTCAGAAACACTCCAAGGGCAATTTAACACCCAACATACTGTATTTTATTCAGCCTTTTGGACTTTTCCAGTGATGCAAACTAAAATTACAGGTGTGAAGCCGCCCCTGGACCACAAACCGGCTCAAACAGCCGAACCTTGGTCTGAGAAAAGAGCCAGATCAAATTGAACCATGGTTTGGTTTGCAAAAATATGCCTTAGGTGGTTTGGACTTCTGGACCAGTTACAGGATGCTACAATGGGCCATCCTCTGCCATTAAATAAAAGAAGGAAAACAAAAACCAAATGAAGAAAAATTGAGCCAAGGGGGAGCACAGGAGGAGATGAAAGAAACATGATCAAACAAAGAAATAAAAATACTTGACCCTTTCCTATTGGAAATGTTTGGAGTACTGCAGTTGAAGTTGGTAGTGCTGGTAGTAATGCCATAACGATATCAATAATACTAATAATGATCATGATTATAATAATAATAATGTAGGTTAAAAATGCTAAGACATGTATGTGTGCATGTTTTAATTGTAGTATTTATCTATAATAATAATAATAATAATAATAATAATAATGTTATAAGAATGAAACTGCTATCTGTTCTTCCATTTTCCTCAATTTCAACTAAAAAGGCTTCACACCAAATTGGTTTTCAGTCAGTGTCAAGGATAGAGATACAGTATAATATGATTATGACTGCAATGTGAAACCAAAACCAATTGGATCAGATACTGTACGTATTTTAACCCACAGATGTAAGTACGCCCTGCATTTAGAAATTTATTTCACGTAGCTGCATTAAAGACACTGTTTCATTACAAATTTTTGTGAGTTAATTGCACAAAAAACCTGCTGTTCCATAAAACAAAGACGCAACAGCACAGTCACTTTTAATTTGCACTAGACTTAGTCTTTTTCTGGCATGTCCTTCCACTCTTGTGCGACGACCTTTCTGAGCGGCCTGATGTTGGACACCCGCCGTCCCTCCACCTTGTGCTACACAGGTGGTGGATTGGGTTCAGATCAGGCGACGTGCTAGGCCACTTTTTCAGAAAGGCAGTGGTCTGCTTGGAGCGATGCTGTGGGTCAGTGTCATGCTGAAATACAGCTATTCTCACATAAAATACAGCCACTGGTGCGGATTTGAAACGTTTACTATAAAGGTGTATTCTCTTTTGTTGCCTCTGTTCTCATAAATTTTAACTGTCAGCAGTTAAATGAATACAGAATGTCTACTATCACATAACATTTCTCATTAGAGTTGCTATACAGTGCTTAGATGCACCTTTACGGTCTCCAACATGCTGTCAGAGGAGTCAGGGGGTTGTAAAGATTTGACATGTGAAGCGCGCACCACAACAATGCTGCAATCATTTCGCCTTCCTACATTTGTGCAAATGCGTGACTTGTGGTGGTGTTCTGTAAATGCCACAGCTGTGCAGATCCGCGGTGACACACACTCTCATGCATTTAGGATTTTCACCTGTCAACTGAATTTATTGGGAGTTAATTAGTCTGATTCAAGTAGCAGTAATTGATTATTGGTTTGATAATTAACTGTTGTAAACTGATGATAACGCGTCATAATTAGCGGATTCATTTTGCATGTGGCTCATTAGAGTGGAAACCAATCTCAGTGAGTCTGATTGTTAGAGGAAGTGAAAACCTGCTCACCATCCGTGCTCTTTTTTTTTTCTTGTCTTTCACACTTAGAATGTTTCAGTCGATTTTGAAGCCTTGCCAGATAGTCACAGAATGATTTACTGATTGGTCTTTGGCACAGGACAGGTGGATTAATTAATTGAAGAAAGTGTTAACCTTGATTGACGAAGCGAGCCTCAACAGAGCAAATGTTGATTCACAGCGCAGGAGGCCGCGGCGTCTGTCAGGCAGTTAACTGACACGCTGTCATAAAGCTTTTCAGAAATGCCACATTACGGTTCAGGCTTGGATTAGTGCCTTAAGTGGCCATTAACACCTTAAATATTCAGTAGCAAGTAAAAACCAATGTAACACAGAATTCTGAATGGGTTTATATGCAGCTCAACTTTTGAACATAACTTGCTGTAGTTCTTTTTCAGGTTGCAGTTTGTCCAAAACAGCAGAAAGATGTAATTTGTCAGCGTAGAAAATCACGGTTTATTTTTAGTCAGTCACTGTATTATTTTGAAATTTGTACAACGATACAGACTTGTCACTTCATAAAGCTGCCACAATAAAGCTGTTGCAGGTTTCTGTCTAAAGTGTGACAGCACACAGTGTAAATGGTGCAGCTGTTAGTGTACAATACCCCACAGGCAACAGCGGAACTGAACAAATGGGTTTGATACACTTTATGTCACAGGAAGTCAATTCGGAGCTATTGACATTATTCTTTCTTTAGATTCTTGTGCCTAAAAACTACTTTTCATTAAGTTTTTTTTTAAATATTATTTTGGATACAGAACCAGTAATGGAGCGAGCTTCTGTTTCCATTTTCCAATAAAGTTTGACTAAGCTATCTCTTTCACACATCACTGATAAGTACAATGAGATTCCCCGTGGGAAATGAGCCGGCGTACCAAAGAATATATCTCATTGATATTGTCAAGGGCAGCAAATTGGTCTGTCAGGACTAATTTAATTTTTCCCTGCAATAATCAGTCAAACAGATTAATCGAAGCACCTTTTCGGAAATCTGCCTCTAATAATTTTGCTTTAAGTTTGCATATGAATGTTAATCTTCACAGGAATAAGTAAGTTATAAAGTTGCTCCAGAAGTTTCTGCGTGAGAAATTTTAATGAGCAAATACTTACCGTACATGCAGAAAATTACAATGCAGCCAATTAGCCCAAAACAAACCTTTCACACTAAGTTGAACCTGTGGAAAAAATTAGAAGTCAGAGTGGTTGTATTTTACACCAAACTGGCTCGAACGATGTTACACAAATATATGACATCCATCTTTACTTTGATTTTCACATTAGCCATAATTTATCTATGTCCTCCAACGTGACACTGATGACAAGACTTTATGAAACCCAAGAGGATTATCACTGAATGCAACAAAGTTCCGGGCTTCCTTACTGTACTAGTTTCAGCTTAAAAATGCAGAAACTGATCTTTTCACACCTGCCAGATGGCTCAGCAGATTTCAGATAGGATGTCACATATCACCGTTTGACCCAGCTTGTTGCTCAAAGCCCCAGCTGCATGCGTGCTCCAACTCCCTTCAGATGACTCAGCCAAATTTAGAAGAGCATAACATTTCTATAAGAAAATGCATTAATTTACTTTGCCATCTTCACAGTGTTATCCATTCTATTTCCTGTTAATACACTTATCCTTATTGTTCATAGCTCCAATGGTAAACGCACAAATTTTTTTTTTCTTGTACAATTTGTTGAATGCCGTAGAGTGGATTAAAAGGATACTTAGAGCTGGCAAATGCAAATAAGGGAAAAACAGAAGCAAAGTTACTCTAGATGCAACCCACTCAACTTGTTTGTGGTTATCCATTATTAGTGGCTTCCGTCATACCTCTCTTTTCAACACCAACACATCTGAGGATGGTAGAAAAGAAAAAATACAACTGCATTTTATGTTTTTGGTTTTTTTTTCCTTTTCCATGGTGTTGATTCATCTTTGTGTGTATGTGCGAACATGCATAGTACAGTAGGACTTAAAGGTATGTGTTATACACACCTTTATGACTGGCTGCTGGAGGGCTCTTAGACTTACGCCCTCTAGTACAATACTAATTAGTGCATTACAATTTGTGCCACCTCATTTGGTGAGGAAATTACTGCAATCAAGTCCTAATCCTCCCTCTAAGTCAAGAGACTGAGCTGATGAAACCTCTGAAAGGAGACAGAGGTAGGTGTGTGTGTGTGTGTGTGTGTGTGTGTGTGTGTGTATATGTGTGTGTGTGTGTAGGGGGGTCAAGTTACACAATTCCATCTTTGTTCTTGCCGTTATTTCTCTGCTGTTCTGACGTTTCCTACATTGTCCTCTAATGCAGCTTGTCTGTGTATTAAATGGAGCTGTCTCTTTTTCTGTGATTGATTTAACTTTGTTCCTGAGTATATCTTATCTCTTTGGGCTTTGACGTTTGCTTTTTTTTTTTTTTTTGCCCAGTAAGTGTAGCTCAACACTGATAGATACCATATGGTAAAATTAAAGGCTTGGGTGATTTTTCTGCTTTGTCCTATGGGGGACTGAGATCTGCTTTCTCTGAAAACACTGACGATAGTCCCTACAATCTGCTTTTTTTTCTGAATTCTCTGAAAAGATTAGTGGATAGCTGAGGGGTAATCATATTATGATAATAATAGGAGTAACAAATTTAGTGGCAATGCTAATTTTTGCAGTTCATTATCATAGAAACTATAAAGTCATCATTTTTGCTTGAGTCTGTGCCAAGCAAGCATGTCTCCATATGATTTGCAAGCCTACTCTTTATTTACAAATGGACACATTTTTACCTATATCAGAAAATTGCAGCCGCTGTAATTTAGATATTGCACTTGTTCATAATGCAATTTTTGATAATATTATAATTAATTGTTTAGCGCCAGGGGCAATGTGGATGCGATTTCAATTTTATCTGCAACAACCCCATTTTCGATTTCAAAGTCATTTGTTTGTCTCTGCCATTAGTCAAGTTTTTCTCGTAATGTAGTGCTAATTGTAAGTGAATTTCCCAAGAGTGGACAAAATATGCGGTTCAATGTGTTTATGTTTTGGGCCTGTCAAGATCTGGTGCTAATTCTCCAGTCAAAACCACTGCACAAAAAAAGACTACTAGAAGAGCACCACTCCAACATAAAAAAAAAAAATAAAACAGATGTTGTATTTATGTGCCGTTTCACATACAGTAGTACATGAAGGAATATTATAGTTATTATATTATATTATCTTCAGAAATGTCATGTCTCTACACTAGACTCACAAATGCTCTTTGTTTTGCCGCTACTGTTAACTGTAGAAACTTAAACTTGCCGTGCTCTTCCTGCGTGACTCTAGTCCAATTTATGCAGGATCACAACTCGTCGCTTGTTGCGCTGAAAGAGCTCTTGGTGTGTTTTTGAAGTGCCCCCGCAACCAGAGACACTCGGCTACCGACATTTGACACCCTCGAAACTCTTCTTCATTTGCAGATGAGCTTAGCCATTGATGAAGTCTAGACACTGTCATTACAGGTTTGGACTGTATTGATTAGAAAGGGCGTTCAGATCAGCACGGCCTCGTACAGTTTAAAACACACACATTTCCTAAATAGACAGTCCTCTGAGAATTACCCAGATATTCACTAGTCACATTCACAGAAACCCAAAGTTTAATTGGACCAAAATTAGTCTGTGCAGCCACATGATTGGAAGCCATAATTTAAACAGTCTTTGAATTAAATCTAAAATGTTAATTTACATTATAATTGGAACAATTTATTAGCCTAGAAATGCAGTCTTGGTGTCTGTGGTGTAATTTGAATGGGTGAAATGGAAACTCTTCACACGCAATTTCATAAATTTAGATCACTTTTCCAGCTCTTTTACGAGGAGTGCAGTATTTTTGGGACTCACCCCATTACTCGCAAATTTACGAGACAAGAGTAGGAGTTTGTATGAAGTCTAAAATATGAATATGAAAATATTCTTATAGGACACGGCACCTGTAAACATAAAGTTTTTTTTTTTCCTCCTTCCGAAATGTTGACTTGTATAACTACGTAGGTGTCCTTCAAGCAGGGCAGTATGTGTGTGGGAACAACAAGAGATAGCTGATATCTGCTGGAGTAGGAGAAGCCCGAGGTAATAGGATTAGTGTCAAACTCGGATATTCTGCGGGCCCATTCCCACCAGGCCATCGCAGCTGTGCCAGATACACGCATATAACACACACTGGGAGAGACTTTCACTCTCTTGCATAATATCCATTAGCCACACACTCACATATGCTTCTGTAAATATTGGCATACGTTCACATAAAAACATTCCATTGCGTCTCTTGTTCTTATGATTGTGACATTTACCACGGTCTTGGTTCTCACGTTGTGCTCACACACACCCACAGATGTTTACCATAAAAATGCATATTATATATTATTGGTATCATAAACACAAGCCTGTCAGTTAAGTATTCTCTGACGTTTCCAGCCTTCCTCTTAGTAGGGACTACTTTAATCTGCTGATGATCTGAGACACCACCAGTGCATATGTCACTTTTCCATCTGCTGACATTGCCTGTTGGCTTGGTTTGGCCATGCCTCCAACATGTTGCATTTCTACTGCAGGATAGTACAGCTGGTTGTCATAGCAACACAGTGTAAACTACTCTGATATCTTCGGTACGACTGCAAATAAAATGCTATACAAACTTTTTTTTTTCTTTTTCCAAAGCACGGTTAGATTTACTTTGAGAAGTCAAAGAAGGGTCGCCGGTTCCATTCCCCAAACTTCCAGAGAAATTGTTGGCGGATGTGCCCTTGAGCAAGGCACTTCACTTCCCATTTGCTCTTCAGGCACCTGACATGGCAGCCCACTGCTCTTAGTCTGCACTGTGTGGTGTGTTCCCGCATGTTCAGCTAGCGATGGGTTAAAAGCAGCAGGTCAGTTTCAGTGTGTGTTGCATGTCCACATGTAAAATATAAAGTGATGAATAATAAACACTCTTCTTTTAAAACCCATAGTCAGTTTGTCAGCCGTTGCAACATGACAAGTGTGTTGATGCAGCAACGATACATTTATGTATGTATTTATTTATTTATTTTTAGTCATCTTTATATAGCTTTGGCCCACATTGAACATCAGTAACAGTGATACGAGAAACAGCATTTGTTAGTAATTGGTCCCTGGTGTTTTGCAGTGAAAATGTCAAAGAAGCTTTGCCGAGTTGAGGTGAATGGAGCTGATACTATCAGTGAATAAAGCAGCATTAGAGGACAGTGTATGTGTGTCTGTATGTGTGTGTGCGGTAAAGAAAAAAATCTAGTTTTTGAATGACAGTAGAGATTTTATGCCCAGGTGAATAACAGGTAAATCATAACCTGTTAGATTTCTTTCATGCTCCTTTACATGTTTTGTTCACTCTAAAAAATGCATCCAGAATAATACTAAATTTATCCTTCATTCTGTTGTCCAAACCATTTCAGATAATTGTATTGTTTTGATAACAGTTCCTGAACTGAAAACACATTGCTGATGATTTTAGCCTGTGTTTATTTTAATAGGCATTTTAGATGAGTTAAGAGAGGCCTGACTTTTCACTGCTGCGGGCGCATAGCATCATCATTATCACCATTGTCATAATTAGGTCCTACACTTTATTTATTTATTTATTTTTGCTTCTCAGCATATCTCATCTTCCTCTCTATTCTGTTTTCTCTTACATTTCTCACTCTTCATCTGCTCACTAGGTAACTACCAAACCATATCGACTTGTTTCACATCAGTTATATCTCTCTCTTCTTTTCATCCTGCTTCCCATTTATCTTCGACTCACTCCGAGGCATGAAGACCATCGCTTCTTTATCAGTGAGCCACAGCAGGGGGCATGTCACTCTTTCTCTCTGCTTTCCTCTCATCATCAGTGTTTTCCTCTCATCATCACCCGTTTCTTTTATTCTCCAACCTGGGTTTCATTCCCCTGCGTTTTTGCCTTGACAGGTATGTTTGTTTTGCGCTTCAACGAGTTGGTTGTGCTCCTTATCTTCATGCAGATTGTTTTTTTTGTTTTTTTTTGCTCTCAGTTGATCACTCCACTCACAACGTTGTTTGTGTTAGACCTCTCTGCAGGACAAAGCGCTTCTCTCTGCTCCTCCCCCTATCTTTTTGTTGCCTTTATCGTATCCTCACATGCCCCGTTTACTCTCCCTTTTCATCTCCCTGGCAGCTCAAACTGCAAAATGTTAATCAAGGTTCCTTCTGTATAGTGGGCAGGTTGCCTTAAATGACCTGATCTGAACTTGTTTCACGCACTATTATGTACCATAAACTTGAAGAGCAAATGTAATTGAGAGTTTTCATTGTATCAAACCACCTTAAGTAGTCTTCTCTTATTTGATCTCCTCCTGGGTAATCTTAAATGCAACAGATTGTTTGTTTGGAATAGCCATTCTTAGGTGGGTGTGCCAGGACTCACCCCGTCCAAGGGAAATTATTGAGGAACTCCTGAAAGACACATTCAGTGATGTCTTTGGGGAAAAAAAGACACAGAGAACAGGAGGGTGTGAGTCTGTTATAGCAGAGCTTGTTGATAAAGGATATTTTTATCAACAAATTTAGATCTGGTTGACATGTCCAAAAATGTTATGTTTTTAATCACTATGGATAATTTCTGATTTTAATCAACTTCTTTCTGTCTTCATTAACTCAAGCAAAATTAGGATTAAATTATTATTATTATTATTATTATTATTATTATTATTATTATTATATTAGCTTTATTAATGGATATTGTATTATTGGTTTTGCTAAAATTATTCATTGCATATATGTAATATCTATAATACAAGTATTTAAAAAATGCACCACTCACAGTGTATCAGGTGGCTTTATTTGTTGGGTTTGGCCATGGAGACCCAGGGGTGAACCCAGGACACATTGGAAGGATTGTATCCTGGACCTGGAGGGGGCGGAGCAGGTCTGGGCATTCCCACTTAGGCTGCTGCCCCCAGACCTGGATAAGCAGTGGATAAAGTGGATGGAGAGGTGGATATAACAATAAAGACTACAAAAGATATTCAGAGGAAGCACCAATCTTCATTTTGTAATTTAAGCATTTTTCCCAATTTTCAGAAGGCAGAAACTCCAGTAATTGAATCTACAGTCAAGCTGACCACTGTTTTTCTAGTAACTACACAACTGTCATATGAGCTTTTATTTTGAGGAGATGTAATATTGTAAGGCAATGCCTTTGTGTCATTAATCATCATGACTACTAATACCCTGATTATAAAATGACTGATAAGTATTTATTCTCATTCCAAGTGATATGAAACCTGTTGAACCCATGAGGTTGATGAAATGTTTAAGTATATAATTAAAATGTAATTTCTTAACAACAGAACTCTTTTGCCTTTTTGTTTTATTTTTTGCTCAGAGAATTTGTCAATATTATCATATAATCAGTTGTGAATACAATATTTTACATTGACTGACCTGAATGAAATCACCTCTTTTTACAGTAATATAAAGACACTGTGGTTACCATTAGATTTATAATAGTAATAAACCAGAGCCGGTTACTTTTAAAGGTGAACGCCACGATAAGCATCACATTAGCCTTCCATTACCTGTCAGACAGACAGTTGATAAGGTCCACCTCTTAGCCCAGACTGAATAAGACCTGATCCAGTATTTGTTTTGTGAGGGACCAGGGCTGTGCAGACACCACAGTAACAATGACATCCATCTTTAACAGCAGCAGGTTTAATAGGGCGCCATGTCATTGTTTAAGTCTATTGATTATGTTCTTAAAGGAGTGTGTTCACTTTGTACCAGACAAAAAGAAACCCAAAGCAGCATCTTCCTCAGATTGGACAGTAGATTATGGTTTTGCTAAGTCATGACAGCGTTAACATCCTCTGTAAAGAAAATTATGTTCAAAAATAGACCCAGTGCAATTTTTGTGGCAGTTCCCAAATAAATTTTTCTCTATATTTAACTTTTAAGTGATTTATCACCATTTATTGTAATTTTATCTCCTTTATTTCGCATTTTTCAGTGAAAATCATCTATTTTCCTATATTTAATTTACTGATCATGTAGATGCTCATAGAAGCTGAGAGTGAAGTTGAGGGTTATTATAATAGAAACAGAGAACTGAAGAAAAAGGGACTTTTTTTAGTCAAATCTATCATTAACAGAACATAAACCCAGTGTCTCCATCCACTGTCATTGATCCAACTCCATGGGTTTTACTGGTGAATCAATGTTGTAGAA
>JAPQRQ010000028.1:30561089-30574176 GCA_037367365.1 Apogon talboti
GACCCTCTACCCGTGCTAATGCCTTATCTACTGTATATTCAGACCTAGCCTTGTCCACTGTCCTCAGCTAACACCTGTTGTCCTCACCCCACACCCCCTTTCTATATTATCTTGTCTTTTTGTGTTTTTTTGTTTTTTTTATCAAGATGAAGTCTATGGGGGTGCGTAAAAATGTAAAGGCGATCCTCGCATTTTTAACACACACACACAGACACATCACCACACTAGAGCTTCCACTCAGTTCTCGTAGTTTCTTCTCTTCCTGTGGTTTTAACGTGAAATGGGTAGAACATTAGAAGGACAGCAGTTAAGTCGATCAGGGGGGTTGAGGTGTATATTGCAAAAATTTTCTGCAGGTGCCAGAGCAGGAGGCTCGGACTTTTTTTTTCTATGGAAAAACTTACAGAGTGTAGCAGAAATATGTAAAAGACCGAACCTGAAGGACCTAAAGCAGTGTTTACAAAATCTATTCTTAAAAGAGAAAAAAAAGAAATGTAATTTTGTATGTATATAGTATGGATGATATTCTGCATGATGTTTCTTTTTAGTTGGTTTTTACTTTGTGTTTCTCTTTCATTTTTAAAAAAACAAAAGAATAATTTTGTCATAACCAGAGGTCAAGTTGAAGTAACTACTGAGAGGACTCGAACAGGCTTTTCTTTCTTTTTGAGTTGGGTTTGAGGGAATTGTCTTGACTGTAAAATAGGTGATTTTTAATGGTTGATTTGTAAGAGTGCTGAACCACATTTCTATGTATATACATACTGCTGCTAATTATTGGTGTGTCAGAGCACTTTAATAACCAAAAACTGTTTGACATTTTCATCTTTTTTTTTTTTTTTTTTGTCATGGTACACCTGTTCACGTCAGTGTACCTTTAACACAGTGGAAGAAGGCCTTGGAGCAGCGCAGCAGGGTTGTGCACATTTGGCTGAGGTTGCATTCAAATCTCCACCTTGATTGTTGCCATTTATCATTTTCTCAGTGCTAACTTGTACAACATATAAACTGACTGCAAATGTAGTACGCCATCAGATTGTACAAATGTCTGCTTCGTTTAAAAGAAGTCTGACCCACGTGGCTTTTTGGAGAAATGAAGTCACTGCGAGTCACTTTTAAGGAATGTTGTGTAAATGTCCTGCTGCTCTGCCATTTTTTTTTTTTTTATGAATTGACCAATCATTGCTGAGTGTTTAGTGATATAGGTGAAGCTTTGAGGTGTTTGATTTGACAAAGAGCCAGTTTTTTCTTCTTTTTTTTTTTCCCACACAGGTTTTCTCGACTGTATTTGGGAGTTTGGCAAACCTAGATTATACAGAAGTATGATGAGTTTCTTGAAATGATTAAGATAAGAGGCATGAGGACAATATGTCATGTAGACATGAAATGGTTATAGAAAAATATTTGTTGTAACTACAGCTCGTTTTTTTAATCTCTTTTACTGGCATTTAAGGATTAATGTTTTTTTCTGACATTAAATTGGTCAACCTCCCTGGGAAAGAGATAATCCTGACATTAGCTCCCTTGACACTGTGATAGAGTTGAGTAGCAGTCTGAATTACAGCCTTATGCTTTCAGCCTTACCTATCCGTGAAATACAAATGATCTTTCTTACTTTTTTTTTTTTGTTAATTTCTAGTAGTTTAACAGTAGAGGATACCTGTACTCATTTTCTGTTAATGACAGCAAGTATCAAGTCAAAAACTGCATGCAGTAGAAATATGTTTTTCGGTTAAACTGTTTGGTTATATTTTGATGAAAAATAATCCTTGTTGCTTTTTCCAAAGCCTTCAATAAAATGCAGTAATCAGCCAACACATTAAAGTGTGCCTCTGTTATTGATCTTATGTCGGAAACTGAAAAAGTAGCACTGAGGTCTTTGTTTTGTTTTGTTTTTTTGTTTTTTTTTTTACAGAATGTATTATTTAAACATTTTCAGCTTTTGGTTTCTTTTTTCAAACAGGAGATAAATCTTTAATTACTAATGTCAAAGGAAGTATTTGCTAAATTATTCAGCACAAGTCACTGCACAAAGCACAACTGTTTGGTCTTTGACAGATGGAACAAAAACAAGTGTCAACTCAGCAGGTTGCAGTAATGATTACAGTCACTTCAGCGCTCGTACCAAAGCTGAGAAGGATATAAATCTACTGCACAGTTTTTCACACCGACATCTTCTCCTATAACTTCTACTACATGCTGTTTTTTTTCTTGCCAAAGGACAAAGAAACAAATGTAACTTTGGCGAGCTTCGACCCATTTGTCTTAAGTGCTGTGAATGAATACACTTCTGGAAACTGGTCACTTGAGTGGCTTATGGAGTGCAAAGAGACGATTAAGGATTCCACAACCATCCTCACTTCCCAACGCGATTTTTCTTCCTCGCCAGGACTATTAATCCAAAGGACCCGGTCATTCATCTTTTTCTTTTTCTTTTTTTTTTTTGCACCCACTCATTCATCCTCACTCTTTTCATGCCTTGCAACCCAGTGTAGTCCTTTAGAGTAAGATAAGGCGCACAGGTAGACTATCAGCGAAGCCTTGTGTTAATTATCCCAGCGAACGCATGACAGAGGAGAGCTGTAGGATTAGCACTAATCTGCAACTTGCATTCTTTATTAAACCCACTTCCAAGATAATCATTGCAAATCATGTTCTGATCTAAAAATGTGGATTATGTTCTTACTTATTCACATTTCATCCTGTTGCAAAAGTATATTTTTACAATTTTTTTGCATGTGAAAGGTGAATTTAATACTTTATACACATGTTCACCATCATTAGTAGCATATTGTCACTTGGTTTGTTACTAAAAAACATTAATTATTACCCTATTCTGCATAACACTACCACTAATGCCTGTTTATTGATAAAGAAGTTGATGATTTGTGATTTTAATATACTTTCCTCAGTGCCATATATGGTGTTGGCACCATACAAATACTCTATCTCCATTAATAGCACTTAAAAAAAGATATTATCATGCAACAAACCCATAACCACTTGTAATAATGGTGCCCACGTTGCTCTAGACCTCACTTTAGAAAGAAGGTATATTCTAAGGCTGACTTTACCAAATTTTGAGTTCAAAGCTATATTCATTGGGATGCCAGCTATAGAGTAAAAGAAATAAGAATAATATGGTATGTGAATTAATTTCCTTGAAGAGGATGGAGATGTGAAATGTAAAGGAGAGGCCTCAGACATACAGTAGATACAACCAGATGGAAAATCTAAAATACAAGGATCGCATAAAAGATAATAGATGACAACAAAAACATTAAGAATTTTGTAAAAGATGAAACAAGATGAAAAAAATATAGGAGATAAAAATAACATTAGTAACACAAGAAAATGACAACACTGTAAAATACGCTATTCATGATGTAATTTTGTGTATTTAGTTTCTGAGGAGAGACGGCATTTAGCTTTGACTCTTGAACCTCTGTTCTATGTCCATATATAGACTGCAGGCCAAAAGTGGCCTAAATCTGAGCTTTTCAGTTATATGTGACTCAGAGCTGTTTGTTTTCCATGAATCTGAACAGCACAAATCACACAGAATCATACAGATCAGACTTTTGTCACTCTAAACTGAGATTTGTCACAATAGGGAGAGCTATATATATATTAGTTCAAATGAGCTCAACCTTAAACATGCACATCAGTAAAATGCAACAGACAGAAAAACAGCAGTAACGATTCCAAAAACATCACATATCATAGTAAAACACTGACAGCTGCACTTGTATTTTTACATTGTATTATTTTAACAGAGGGAAGCTTAACAGTTCTAGTAGAAGACTATAACAACAATCAGTCCATAAAATAAAAATCCTACATGAGCATTAAGTGTGAACTGAGCACTATAGCACAGTGACACATGGACAATATTACCACCTAAGAATGAACTTTATTATCATAATGTCATCAAATACAATAATTTCCTCACTGAATATCAGTAAGAAATAATGCAGTGATGAAGAGGATGGTAAAGGAAAACCATTAGATAAAAGCCTAGCCTAAAAGTAAACTATGGTAATGTAGAATTAGACATTAAGTTAATAATAATAAGTTCCCTGAAATTAATAATAAAGAACTGAGATGCTACTAATATGCATATTAATGCTTAGGCTACTGTGTTCACGTTAATATAAAGTTTTGCACAAGAATTTATATATTTGTTCTGTACAAGATAATGATGATGATAGTATTGCAGAAAAAAGTTTTGGTGGAAGTTGTTGTGAAGTTGGAAGTGTTCTGGAGTTACTATGTGCAATGAACTTTGTCATTTCCACGGTAAAAAAAAAAAAGAAAAGGGGACAGACAGCAACCAACTTAAGCAATAGAGTAAACAGAAACACAGGTGTGTAGCGTCGCATTATGTAATAAATTTCAGTCTTCAATCCAATGAAAATGTCACTAGTAATGAATTCTTTCATTTGCAGGTAAGTGGAAACAGGTGCATTTGAGGGTTTCAGGTGAGACACGATCATTCATGGAATTAATGTTATGTCATTAAAGTTAGTTTCTAGATGTGCAGTTAATGTAACCACTGAAAGTCAAAATGTCTGGTCTCAGATATGTAGATACAACTAATATTTAAAATGCCATGTTGACCAATTAACCGTCTTATAAAACAATTGATGTTTTTACACACAGAAAACCCATGGATGTTACAAGACAGGGTTCAGAAGAGCTGGGCTGATGTTAATGTACTTGTGAGTTGACCAGAGGCAAGATGAGAGAATAGTATGTATGTCTGAGCCCACATAATGCATACTGGTCTAATACTGTATATGTAGAGATGATTGCAGCGGTTTGTTGCCACTTCATGCGGACATACAAGGCAAAACGTCTGCAAAAAAAATGGAAACAAATATCAAGTTGCTTTTATGTTTTCATTGAATTAACCTTCAAAGATCTAACCAGCAACCACTGACTAAAAGCATCTACTGATCTATAATGTTTACTAACTTTTAATCCACTAATCCTATTAATAATGCAAAATAATTCAGGTAAAATGCAGGTAGTGAACTTTTCACAGTCATCAGATATGACCTGTAGTGGACGTGGAAACGCCATCATCTTCCCCAATATTGATTCACCAATGAAACCCATGTAGTTTGACAAATGACAGTGGTTTTAGACTCCTGTTTTTATGTTCCGTTTGTGATATACTTTGCTGTAAAAGTCACTTTTTCTTCAGTTTTCTCTGTTTTGATATAAGAACCTTGGAATTTACTCTGAGCTTTTATGAACATCTACAGGATTAATAAATTAAATATTGTAAAATACCAGATTTTCACTGAAAATATTCTAATTAATGGTAATAAATCACATAGGAAATGTTAGGAATGTAGAGGAAAATTGATTTGGGTTAGTGATTTTAGCTACCGATTGCGATTTAGATACTTCTCTGTTGTATAGATAATACTTGTGCATAATTGCGTGCTGTGAATCGGTCCCTTCCTTCCTTCCTTCCTGTGTGTAGACGGTTGCTGACCTGTCAGTCTGATTGTGTGTGTGCTTCTGTAGCTCTAAAGTATCAGTGACAGTGTGTGGGTGTGTGCCGGTTTGTCTCTGTATTGATAGTGATTAGAAATGGCGGCTCACTTCTACCCATGGAAGTCTGTAATTAAAACCCAAAGGTCCGTGCATGTTTCAAGGAGGTGTAGAGAATCGGTACCACTTGTACGCGAGCCTCAACGCCTCTGTGTGAACTTGCGTTTGTGTTTATGTGCACGGGTTCATCACTAAGGCGTGTGAACAGTCCACTCATTAAAGTATCACCCTGTAGTGTCCTGATTAATGACTTTAATATGGCAACTGAGACACTAACAATGGATTTTAAACTCCTTACACTACCTTAGTCATTTATCAAAATCGGTCATAGTGCTATGGGAGAAAGTTAGAGTGTGTGTGTGTGTGTGTGTGTGTATTTGTACAAAGCCAGGTACTTTTATTTATACAGTGGTTCTCTCTAAAGTTTTTCATTAGAATTTTGCCTAACTATTCAGAGAAAACATCCATGCAGAGTTACATAGAGCATGGGTGTCAAACATATGGCCAGGGGGCCAAAACCGGCCCGCCAAAGGGTCCAATCCGGCCCACAGGATGAATTTGCCAAATGCAAAAGTGACACTGAAGATACTAAACATCAGAATAATAACCCACAAATGACAACGCTGAACTGGTATAATGTTTTTTTTTAAAAAAAAAAGTTAAATTACACGTTGAAAATGTTTATATTTATAAACTATCCTTTCGGAATAAAATGTGAATCATCTGTACAAATATGAGCAACCTGAAATGTACAAGTTTAACAATATTATACCTGTTACTAAATATTTCATGCAGTTGTAGATCCTCTATAAGTTGTGTTAATGATCAGCAAAGACATAACATTGTTTAAATTGCACTTATTTTTCTTGATAAATTTCAGTTTTTACATGGTTGTTCCAGTTATTCACATTTTCATAATGGAATTTGACATTTTCACACTAAAACAAAGAGATAAAATTTGATTGTTTATATGCTATTCTTACATTATTTTACTGGTCCGGCCCATTTAAGATGAATTGGGTTGTATGTGGCCCCTGAACTAAAATGAGTTTGACACCCCTGACGTAGAGGTTAATAATAAGATTGTAAATAAATGGATTTGTTGCTTTGTTTTTATTTAGTGCTTTATAAAGGTTATATTATGGAGTGTTTGTCAGACAAAAGAGGTAGATTTCTGACATCACACTGAATTTGAGAAAATTGTGGTTAGGCTTTTCGACTGTTATAAAAAAAAATGATTGGCGTATACAGTGGTGCAGAAAATATGGCAGATGCCGTCTCGCTTTCATGCTCTTAAAACTCAGACTGGTGAGTATGTGCTTCTGAGTTTTAAAAAAATAATGACTAAATCCTCTTTTATCACCATAATTGCATGAGAAAACATTGTGCAACTTTCTCTTTAAACTAATCATCAGCAGTGTGTGGGCATAACCAAGTACAAATAAATATTTGATGAGAAGTACAACTACTGGGTAATGAACAAATAATACCAAATAAAATATTCCGAGGAAGAACAGAGAGAGAAACATGGAAAACCGAGGAGTATCTGAACCTCATCTGAATGTATTACAGTATTTATCATCTCTGCAGGCTGTGGAGAGTATACCCATGGTCTGTTTGTCTCTGTCTGCATCCTGTTTGTCTATCAAAAGATAAACTAAAATACTGATCAGCATTGAGGTACCAAGTGACTGGACTCATGTCTTCAAACATTTTCTGTAAATCAGACATTTCTCGATTCACAGCTGCCACATTACATTAAAGAAAATCTGTAAAAACTGTTTCCTTTGGGTGCATTTACTAAAACATTCTCTTTCTTCTCGTAGAAAAGACATGTGAATTTATTCAGTTAACTCTAATTACTTTCTAATGATTTTTTTTTTTCAAGTGTGGACAGGTGTGGAGATTTCCCAAGCTTCAGATCACACCGGTTTGTGATGTCCTGAATTTACCACCGTATTGATCATGTGTAAGACCAGGGGGCCCGGTGCACTATGGGACTGCGCTTTTTCCATGTGATTGCCGATGCCTTTAAAGTGTTCATATGCTTTTGATCAGCCACCAGTCATCTATCTCTTTCTCCTGCTAGATTGTATGACGATTCTTTTTTTTTTTTCCTTTCACCATGCATTGTTTTTTCGGCCCCAGAGGAAATCTACTTTGAACACAATAATCCCCTCCTTTGTTCTATATGTCTTCTCTGAGATGAACTGTAATGGGCTCTGTTAGACAGCTTTCACTGGTGTGAGCTGGAAATCGGACTCGACCAGTCGTCATTCAGCGATAAATAATCAAGTCAGACAGGTAATCACACGTTATTGTGTAATCATGATGAAAGCAACAAATTAGAAGAAGTTATTATGGAGCACATTGAATGCACCGTGTGTTGAACAGAGACAAAGGAAGCAGTAATATAGTCATCTGTTCAAGTAAAACTATTTGACAGGTAATACACTGCAGTAATCCTCAGTTTAGAACATTGATTAAAATGCCAGGCTTAATGAAAGTGTCAGTACTTTGTGGGACTATTATCTACTTAATCCTTGGGCCACAGATAATATTCAGGTCAAGAGTGCCCCCAAGTCACCTCTATCAACCAGGGCGCTGTAAGGTGAAGAAAAATGATGATGATAATTCTAAGGGCCCATGACTGACAGGGGCCTTAGAAAATAGCAGAACATTTAGTAATTTTTAAATATTTTATGCTAAAATTATTACCCTATCACCTTAAAAGAATGTTTGCTTCTTAAGGTACTAATATTAACATTTGTTTTGTTTTTGGCAAAAAATAATAAAATACATATAAGACAACATATGAGAGAAGACTAGATTTTATTTGTATTTGTGTATCAATGTAAAAACAATTCTAATAGTGTTATCATTAAAAAAATAATAAAAATGTAAATGAAGGCCTGCAGAATGGTCACTTATCATTTTTCAAGCACATCAAAGAGAGCATTCACTCCATTCACTTGACATTTTTACATGGCTGAGTCTTGACATCACTGTGGTATCAAGTGTTTCCAGGGTAACATTTCTTGTCTCTGTTGTCATAGAGCTTATTCACTGAAACCGACTGTTGTATTTATGATAAGAGGATACAACAGTTTTACGGTACCTAAAAAAAAATAAATAAATACACGAGTTGGATTTCAAGTTTGTTTTTCCTCACAAATACATGTTTGAGGTTGTCAGTGTTATCATATTGTCCCTGACATGATAGTGTAAACGGATGGAATTCCAGAAGAGAAATAATCTGGAAGTAAATCTGGCCTAATCCCCTGAAATGTCTGGAAAGGAATCGTTGATAAGCAGTAGCCATAAAGGCAAAGCAGATAAGGCATGTATCTAAAAAGACTGCAACAGCCCCCTATCAGCGGTATTATAAAACTAAAATGTCTTCTTATCGGTTATTCAGTGTTTAATGGCACTCAGTGCAAGGTGAATGGAGGAAAAAAAAAAAGGAAGAGCAGTCGTCCTCTGTGGGAACAATAAATGTAAAGGACACAGTAGCAGCAGGTTGTCTCTGAATACGTGTATGTGTGTGTGTGTGTGTGTGTTGAGTGCACTCAGCAATATCCACTGTGTTTGCAGTGCTGTGTATGAATGCAGTATGAATTCCGTAAGCAGCTGTAAGTACAGAGATGAATTAGAAGAAAAGATGTTTTGCATTACGTGAGCATATTCACAGAAAATTATAGCTCTCCAGGTGGATGGGAGGAACTTGTTGCCAAACATTCTATATGTTTGTGTTTGGATACAGATATCAACAAGGGAAAAGTCATATTGAGATGTCATGAAAAATAAAATCTGAGGAATATTGCCTGCTAGTGTTTACACCAACAGACTAATTCCCCTTGAGAATTTAGTTCTCTCTACAGCTCTTGGAAACAAAAACAATAACAGGAGAATCTTGCAAAACATGATAAAATCCAATCCTTGCAGTCCAAAAATAATCACAAAGTGGAGTCTATACATATTTTACCGACTCAACCAAAGTTGAAAATAACAGGCTCCGCAAAAGTTTATTAGTGTTAACTGTGTTTGTGCTGGGTTGTAAGGTGTTCCTGCTAATGTGTCCAGTCCCCGTAGACAACAGCAGGTCAGCCGAGTGATAATCTGCTTTCTAGAGACACTTAACTGTTACAGCTGTTACTAAAAGACTCTGCTTTCAGCGTTTCTAATCATAGCTGAAAGAGTGCTGGGAGTTAAACATGTCCACCGTCTGTACTTCATTAACCATGTAGAGCATGTTGATGCTAATTTGCTCACTGACATCGACTAAAGCTGGAGATGAAATTGGTATTGGTTTATTTGGTGTACTGTAATGGGGTTGGAGTATAACTACGGCGAAGCTTTAATGAGGAGCGTGAGCTCTTGTTTGATAAAGCTGGTGCTGATCATGTTGTCAGTCCCTTGATAGATGTTTGACAGTGTGGTTACAGGTTCTCTGAAGTACCTGTAACTGGAGTGCGTGATCAGAGAGCAGAGTAAGTGGAGTGTAAAATCACCATCACCCACACATAGAGACACACCAACAATCCCTGAGTTCCCTCTTCTCCAACGCTCCCTTCGACCCTTCTATCACGCTCAATCTCTGTCTCTCTCTGCTGGTGGCTGATTAATATTGGATAGCAACACTGTCATTATTATGTTTTTTTTTTCCCGATAAAAAGAGATTATAATGTTGTGTATAGAAATATTATGCATGCTTTTCTCACACGTGTACAAAAGGCACATTGTCAATCCAGGTCTCCAGCGATGCTAATAATAATAAGGTAGGACTCATGCATTTTAATTCCTGTAATCACTGTAGCTGGAAAAGAGCAACGTGTTCCCAGTGGTGAATCAGCTCACGTCGTTACCCCTTTTCTAATATCAAAAGCAGCATGGTAACGGTCCAATTTTCTCCGCAGTAAAGTGAACAGTACTCCAAAAACTCCTGGCTGCCTCTGGCTCCCACATGTCAGTTGTCAGCCTCACATATGGGGGAGAAATCTTCAACAAAAGATTTATAGGTGCCCCAGAGGTCCAGACACCTTGCTGGATTACCTGATGGCCCATGGTTTCTATTATGCGTTAGAGGGATTTACAAGCCGAAAGAAATATGGTGATCAGAGACACTGTTGGCTTATGATATTATGTCTCTGTATGCTGCCTGTTATGTACATGTCACACAGTGGGGATGGCAGAACGCTTGAATATATTTGCGCTGTCATAATTTCTATGCAGATTGCAGGCTCCTATCGTTTTGCCTCTGGATTATGCTTAAAAAAATACTGACATGTATGGTTCAGCAGGACTCGGCAGCGGTGCAACTTATTCTGTGGAAAATTAGTTTTTATCTTTTTTTTAGCTGTAGGTTAGTCTTCAGTTCAAGGTTCAAGGTGTCTTTGTCATTCCCAGGGAGGCTATTTGATGTACAGCTAGCAGTAAACAAACAGACAAACAACAGCAACCATCAGTCATACAACAGCAACAAATGCAGAAACAATTCCAAACTACATGGTGTCATTTATAAGGCTGATAGCAGGAATGAGGCACTTCCTGAACCTGTTTGTTCTACATCGCAGTAGACTGTACCTGCGTCCTGATGGCAAAAATAAAAATTCACACCATAGGGAATGGATCAACCAGGATTGGTCAATAAAAAAAATGGTAAGAACAGTTTCAATAAAACAAGAATTAAACATAACTATAAAACAGGGTCAACCTTACAACATCGCAATTACTTTCTTTTTGTTCTTTTCATCTAATTCCATATATTTGATTCATTTTCACACATTGTGTTGAAATTTATGTTAGTTTGTGTCATATATAAGAGAAAAAAAAACAAAAGAAAGTTCTTCAAAAGTGTTGAAATGTCTAATTAAATGGTTCTCTTTTCAAAATAAAACTCAAAAGTGGGTTAAACATAACTGAAAGAAATGGAGGATTTATTTTTTTTTATTAAAGATCACATGTCTTCACGGGCAGGATAGTAAAACTGAGAAATGATGGAGTTAAAAATGAATCTCACTTTTCATTTTGCCAAACTCATAAAACAAACTAGACTTTTCTCTGGCTGAAGGTAACGTTCCCAGAGACACAGTCTTTTGTGTACATCATATTTCGCATATGGTTCTACACTGCAGTCATCCAACAGACTTTATATTAATGTTGCTTTTTGTTTTATCTATAATTCTGTATTCCATCAGAATGTACACGTTTCATTTAATGCCAGGAAAAGTTAAACGTAAAGAAAAATGTATTTACAAGACACAAAAATAGTTAAATAGTTAGTTAAATTACTACCTACTATTTTGTTCACCACTTAAAAAAAATAATGATTCTGAATGTACAAATGCAAACACTTTAGGTCTTTCATCATCCACAGCACATGACATTGTTTCCGATTCAGGGAGTCTGTGAAAACATCAGTGCTAAAAGTTCAGGGGCAGAAATCACTGTTGACCTTTGAGCCCTCAAGTGATGTGTGATTAACTGCCATGTTACTGTGATGAATAATAGACAGATGGACTCAGGGGGGCTTTGGAGAACCACAACCTACAACTATTATGTGAGGAAGTCCTGTGTCAAATACATGTAGAAATACTGCTGACTTTTCTGGGCCTGAGCTCATCTAAGATTAGAAAAAGATAGTGTAATCGTATGTCATGGATATAGTACTTTTTGTGGGCCCACATGGCGGACCTGCATTTGTGTGAAGGTTCCACTGATACCTGATAGGGTATATATAGGAACATACGCTACATCTTTACCTTGAAGTCTGTGGTTATTTCAGCAGGACAACGCCTGGCCTCGTTCTACACAAACTCCAACCGTGTGGTTTCATAGTCCGAGTGTGTGTGCTGGACTGTCCTGTCTGCGGTCCACATCTGTCTTCTATTAAAAATGTATGGACACCATGAAGAAGAGCATTAGATAATGGCAGCCACGGACTGATGAGCAGCTCAAATGTAGAAAGAAACTGAAGGAATGGACAAATTACACTTTCAAAAGTTAAACAATTAGCATCTCCTGTCTCAAATGAAAAAAAAAACTGTAATTAAAAGGAAAGGTGATTAACTTTTGCTGCATCAAAACTCAAAACCTACAAAATCTAATGAAGTTGGTCCATGATCAAAATACCTTTTCCTTTGTTTCTTTGTGATTTATATAAAAGTTAAAACGAATTTGAAAATTTCAGAATGAACTGGTGTGATGACAGGTCTTTATGATTGTTAATTTGTCCTCCAATACATTTGTTTTTCTTTTATTTATTTCAACATAAGCTGTGTGTCCGGGCCATATAAGATATTTTTAAATGATATTTCTTTTCACATCATCAACCTGCACAGACTTTTCCTTTATATAGAAATAATCTTTGGATGACAGTGCACCTACTTTTAAACCCTGCAATTAGGTCAACTTTTCATTTTTAATTTAAATTGTGATAACATAGTAAACTGTGAAGGTTGTGTGTGTGTGTGTGTGTGTGTGTGTGTGTGTGTGTGGGGGGGGGGGGGGGGTTAAAATTACA
>JAPQRQ010000028.1:30601486-30630715 GCA_037367365.1 Apogon talboti
ACCTGCACTCATGCACACCCACACACATTTTGGTTCATCAGTCACAAAAACCTTTGCAGTGACACAGGGCTCATGGATTGGTGGTTATTGATCACAATCAAACCAATCATCCGGGCAGTTGGAGGACTCGCTGGTACAGTGAGCGGCACATCTAGCTGAGAGCCCCTGATAAAGAGTGTATGGAGCACAGCCGCACACAAACAGACACAAACACATGCAAACTCACCATGAAATTATACGTGCATGCACACACACATCAGCAATTCCATCAAGGCCTTTCTCCATTTTCAAATTGGTTTACCCTCCTGACTAAAACTCTAATACGCTCACACAAAATGATAACTAGAAGTAATTGGATTTTAAGGAAAACACTTTTCTGCAAGGCTGTCAGTGTTAAGCAATTTGGGGATCTAAAGCAGTAATAAATATTGATATAAAGTTCTGACATAATAGGAAAAGTCATATGATGTGAATATTGAGAAGCCGAGGAAAAGCAAATAAAAACAAGCCCAATACTCATTTCAAGCCCACCACCTGTTGTGTCTGCAAAACAAATCAATACACCTGCTTGAGGTCTCAGACTGAATTAATCAATTGCACATGACCAGTTTACAATATTTGGCAGTTTCTCCGCTTGGCTGCGAATGACACACACCGGCATCTGTCTCATCATCACACATGCATGCACTCGCACATGGACGCACCAAATAACATGTCACAGATGAGGACAGATGTGCTCCTCAACCCTGGCAGATACATGATGCTAGTGTCAAAAAGCTAATTTACTTTTACAAGAAAGAAAGAAAGCAAGAGAGAGAAAGTAAGAACGAAATCGATGAGACTCACAGTCATAAAGCAGGAAAGCAGGAGTACATATAGGGACCGCAGTTATTTCCTTTCTCACTCTTTTTAATATTACTGCAGTAATAAAATGACTACTTTGATATATGTGTTCTATATTGGCTAGTCACTACTCTAGCCCTTTTCATTTTGACACATAATTTTCCTTTAGGTTATGAAATTACTTTTTTTTTTTTTTGCATCAATATTTAAACATTTTTATTTAAATAATCACTGGGTGAGCATGTTTTACATCAAACAGTCTAGCAGTTGCTGGAGCAGTTTCTGTTTCCAGGTCAAGAACGAGCATGAACTCAATTACGATTGAAGACTTTGGGTGATTGGGATTTTAACACGAGGACTTGATTTGTTCATGCATCAAAAACATTACATATGTATGTTCCTTTATTGCCTATTCCAACTGCTGGGGAATGGCAAATTGAGCTGTAATTTGCAGGCCAGAATTAGATTATTCAATCTATTTTTGCAGCAAATACTTTGTGTTGCTTCATCACTCCTGTGTTTTTCACCTCACCTGTGTTTTCAGTCGGGAGAAACTCATTTATGTGATAATATATTGTGAACAAACCAGTAGGAGATGCATGATGAGTTGAGTTTTATACCTCATCATAATGCCGTAAAGTATCCAATAATGCAATGAAGGCACAGGTGAAGACTGCTTGCTATGACAACCAGGGATCCTATGATTTGATTCTGAGGATTGGGTGAAACGCTCATTCTAATGAAACTGGAGGTGAATATCACTGAATAACAGCAGACAGCGGCAGAGAAGAGGACATTTCTAACCCGTGAACACCCAAACAGCAACCAGCAACCAAAACCATCTACTGATGTAAAATGTTTAGTAACTGTTAATTCACTGATCCTATAGGTACATTTAAATAATTGGTGTAAAATGCAGTTATTCATCTTTTCATGGTCATCAGATATGACCCATTTGGACGTTCAGAGACTCCGTAGTTACCATGGAAACACCGTCATCTTCTACAACACTGATTCACCAGTAAAACCCACGGAGTTGGATGAATGACAGTGGATGGACACACTGGGTTTATGTTCAGTTAATGATAGATTTTGCTGTAAAACTCAATTTTTGTTCAATTATCTCTGTTTTGATATAATAATCTTTGAATTAATGCTGAGGTTTCATGAACATCTACTTAGGAAAATAAATATAGCAAAATAAATATAGCACAATACATGATTTACAGTGAAAAGTGCAAAATATAGAGGATAATATTATAATAAATGGTGGTATATCACTGAAAGAAGGTTGAATAGGGAGAAAAATTAATTTGCAAACTGCTATAAAAGTAGCACTGGGTCTTTATGGGTAAATGTTTGACAGTGGTAAGATGAAGTGTGTGAATTTCCTCAGTTAATGAACTAAGTTGGAAATGAAAAGAGAAAAACCCTGAAAAACACATTAACGCCATTTGACTTCTTCAGTGAATTTTCTTTTTTTTTTCTTTTTTTTAGTTGCAACTCCCCATCACAATATGTACGTGGCATGAAAAATACATGGTATGAAAGTCCTCCCTGGATCTGAAACTATGAAATGACTATAACCATGGTCATCTTCAACAAAATGAAAAACAAATCAATGATAACAATCAATATTCCATCAATATTTTAACATCATTCATTCCTCAGAGGAAATTTCCTTCCACCCTCTGACACAGGCTGTCCATCCCAATATCAAGTAGACGCTCAAATATGTTTGGCCAGTGGATATTTCCACATTTCCAGGTGAATACACACAGGTAGACCTGTGCAAAGGCCGCTGTAAGTGCATTATATTACAACGATGTAAAAGGGAGAAAAAATCCTTAACTGCCATCATAATTGTATGCTTTTCTGTGGTATTCTTTTGTTAACCTCAGCTGGAGTTTCACATAGACGTGCCTCTAAAGACACTAAGAGATCAATCACTGTAACAAAGAAAGAAACTAATTGTCATTGTAATTGTTCAATGCATCATCACTTTAAAATAAGCCTGACATTTTTAGACCAAAGACTCTATTTTTGATTAGACTTCAGTTTTCTTCAAACTTGTCAAACTCTCAACTCTGTCTAGAAAGCTGGTTTAAAAATACTTTGCATCTCTTTTCTGCTTCCTCTGAGCCTGTCTCCGCTCACTTATCTTCTCTTGGTCCCCTCTGATTTGGCAGGACTTTTATAATCTGAATAATCAGATGAGCTGGGCCTGTGAGGCAGCCCTGAAACCAGGCTACGCCAATCCAGCCAGTAAATCATTTTAATACATCTGGGAAGAGGGACAACTCAGTAAAGGGTACTTACATTTCAGACCTGAACACAGTCTAATCATATGAACATGCAGTAAAAAACCAAGATATCAAACTGTCTTTTAAGACTGATAGAGTCTAATCTTATTATGAGCTTCATCAGCTTTGGATACAGTCAACTCATATTCCTTCTTATGATTACACTGGTCTACAAGTAAAATACTTCCAGAACAAAAGTAGTGAAATTTTACCACGTGTGAGTCACTGATCAAGAAAAATCAAGTCAAAAATACTGGTTGGCTGAAGTTTCCATGATATAGTCTTGGGTCAAAATGTGAAACTGGAGAATTAACGAGAGAATGTGTTTTACTCCAAAAGAATATTTGTCTCATAGCTACCAGATCTACTTCAAAACACTGTCTGCACATTACAATGCATTCACTTTACAGGTTCTTTATAATGGAGGATTTAGAAATCTGTAGTATAAATGTACATAAATCAATATATATGTAATAATAACACTTTATCATATACCTTGAAAGCATCAGCAAACCTGCACTTCTTATTAAAACACATAACATTTAACACATTTAATCTCTGAAGCAGATCATTTCTAAAAAAAATTGTACACCAGTGTTATCATGATGAATATTAAAACAGAAATGCACTTGACTTGGACTCTCTGGACACTTTAACATGTCCCTTTAATATTACCCGCAGCATGAATGATAGTAATTGTTTGTGATTTTTATATATTTTTGTATATTATATTTAAGTTTTCCAACTCACACGGCTATCTGACTGGAATCTGTCATAACTGATATGGGTCCATTCTGCATTCTGCATCCTTTATTGTTTATTTTTGTCCATTTCCATTTGTTTCTTGTGTGTGTGCTCTGGCCACTCTTGCTTGTCTTTCATTCTGAGCCTTTCAGAAGGACAAGAGAAGGTAGAATGTGGCCTGTAATTGAAGCCAAGAATATAAATGTAATCCAAGATTACCCATGAGAGAAGAAGAAAAAGAGGAGGAGGACTGAGTCATGGATGAGATAAAAGAACTGTTAAAGAAGCATTTTCCTGGGGATATGTAGGAAGAGGAACAAGGGACCGACAGTGGGTAGGATTAGAATGAGGGAAAATAGCAAGTAAAAAAAAAAGAGTAATGAAAGACTTCCTCTGGGTTAAGATACACTGATATACTGAAGGGCTAGCATGTGTTCTGTGAATGTTAGCACTATATATGGATCATACACTGTACATGTCAGTTGATGTTGTGTGTGCATGTGTGGGTGTGATCCTATGTACACCTTTGTAAAGACATTTTTTTTACAATAACAACAATCAGTTTATCTGCTATTGTGTATGCCATCGAGTGGTAGTCTTGGTGCATTTACACATATACTTTTCCATATCCAATAAAACCCATTTTTCTTATTTACACTGTTACTGCCGAGACCTTATATGTGCCTTATGAATACGGATTACAGCTGATTGCACTTGAAGTTAAATTACTTATGAAAACTTGAGAAGATATACTGCTTAGACACAAGCACTCCGATGGAAAATATCACTGAATAATGCTTAATCGACTGGATTTTATTTGCTCACTGTTGTTTCTACAGTGTACAAGCTATGAATAATGTGTGCATGAAAGTGAAGAGATGCTATCTGGAGCAAAATTGTATGTTTTTGAAATGTATAGAACGTTCAGTGAAAAATCCCTAAGGGCTCTCTGATAGTCTGAGCATCCCACTTTTCTGCTTCCCAGCTACTTATCAAAGGGGTGGAGGTTAACCCTTAGACACAGATCATTTCCCTTCACTGTTATTTATAAACCTGCTTCTAAATGCACAATGATCGGCAGGTGTACTTGTGTGAAAATGAAATAACCCCACAGTTAGTATGTTCTGTCATTGTCTTCAGGGGTATAAAAGTAATATGATGTTCTAAATAACCTCAGTAGTGAAGGTAGATGATTTCGTGGTTATGATTTCGTGTGAATGTTTTTGCCGCTAGTATAAAGAAACTTAAAGGAGGGGAGTAGGAGAAGCATAAATAAGCCTCTGGCTTCAGTTTCTTCCTTTTTTGGTTAAAAATGGAACAAACTAAATGTTTTTTTAAGTGTGTGTGTTTTTTTAATGTAACCAAAATCAAAAATATTCATTCATTCATTCATTCATTGTCAATGCTCAGACTTTTCTCCAAAATACATGAACACGACTCACTATTGAAGAATTTTTTTCCACATTTACTCCTGCTGAATGGGAACCTTGAACCATAACCTTGAATGCCTATGAGAATTCCTATGTACATGGGAATAACAGAAGTCCTTATGGGCAAAATATGGAATTATTAAACATGTATACATCCCATGCATTTATGCTTAGGACACCAGATTATTTTATTTGTAAATATAAACATGAAGGTCGTAGGATCAGCGAGGAGGTCTACATGAAGTTCCACCGCAGAAGCAGATGGTGGGCTCAAAAACCTCCATGCATACATGCGTAATACAAAAGCTCATTTTACAAGTGCAAGAACAAGTCATGGATTAAACATCAAAGAGAAGCAGGATTATCTCTGTACACATATAGTCGACAGTTCAGAGCAGATAATGTCATTCTGATATTTATGTTTCTTTGGCCTATATGTTAGTGAGTAGATGTGTGGATTAATATTTAATCAGACATAGTAGAAAAAACACAGGGGAATGAGGAGTCAATAATACTTTCTGGAAAAAACACTAGAAAGCATCATTGATTCCCACACAGATCATTCAATGCTTTATAGTTTACAGTGTGACTTTAAGATGAACTAAGCCATGCAAGGAAAAAAAAACAGAACTACCAGTAAGTAGACCAGGCCCCAGTGATGACAACAGAGGAAACATCAAGAGAATAAGAAATACACGAAAATGAAAAGCAGAGGTAGGAGGGACAGGAAGACGAAAATGAATAAAAAGCTGTATACTGTGTGAGTGTCAGTCTCAGTGACACGCTCTGTCTCAAAGGGACATCGACTGAGTTGTTACAGTGTTGACTAAAGTTTAAGTGAAAATATTGAGCATTTCAACTTTTGATGATGTACATATTACCCAGATGATAAGGAAACACAAGTTGTGAGCCTGATGTTCATGATAATGATGGAATATTGAAGGAAAAAAGACAAAGACGAAGGAGTCTTGCAGTCTGAGGAAAAGTCTAAAATTCCGCTTTAATTCCCGCCTTTTAATACACATAATAAACAGAAGTCATAACCAAAAATGGAGCTGAACTGTTCGCCACGTTATCCTTATGTCCAAACAAGGAGCTAGGCTGTTGGCCATCTTGTCCTTACATGAACTCTACTTGAATTCCAAACATTGGCTAAGACATGAGTGTTAATAGGATATCAGGGAATATTGTTATCTCTAATCTGTGCTGAACACTAGTGTGGGATCTTCCTGTTTCTCTGGGTCATGATGACATGGACACTAGCCAATTATTACAACAACAGTATTAGAACATCCAAAGACATTGGGCAGCACACAACAATGACAACCTGGTTGTAAATGAAAAAGATGGAAATCACTTGGATCTCAGCAGGTTTAAATACAAGGTTTTTACATACAGGACTGATGTGTGATTCATTTGTACATTATTATATTTTTTCTACACTTTATGTCTTAAGTACATTCACACAAAACATGAATATTACTTAACAGAAAAATGTTGTTATAAGTTTTGGGGAAAGATTTGTACAAATAAGAGCAACAGCCAGTTGTGTGAAACAGACAGGTCATTACAACAATGATGGAACTGTTGACTTTAGCTTCACTTTTAGACATGTGGATGTTGAAGGATTGAAGGCTTCACTAAACATCTGGACAGTACAGTGAGGAGTTTCTGTTAAGGGAATGTCATGAATCAAAAACAGTTTATACTTTGTGTCGTCTTATCTGGACATAGTAGACCCAGAGGAACAGAGGACGGTGGCTCCAGGTGACGTTGAATCCATTACAGTGTCTGTTGCACATGTACTTGAATCATTGACTGAAGTGTCATAACTGTTAAAAATTTGCATTGCTTATGGAGTATGAATAGTTTTGAATCCTTCACTCTTTCGTGTCGTTTATTCATTACGCCCCCTGTGTTGCAAACACCTTTAGGCCTGTACATCCAAAACACCAACACGATCTCCAAAGCATGTATTTCTGCTCAGGCTATAATGGTTAATTTTCTGAATCACTTTTCTTGAGTTTCATCGCAGGGGCTCTGTCAGTCTTTGAATCATCACAGACAGACAGACAGACTCTGGACATCTGAGCTTCATTGTGGACTTCTCCTTCATTCTAGTGTTGGTGTTTCCACACTACGACTAATTAGATGTTCACCAGGTGCTTCATTTCTATGTGGGGATCTTGGTTTTTACCCTGTGTTTTCACTGGAATTGTTAAGAATCTTTTTTATAACCGTCTGAAAAGTGTTTGCCAAAAAGCCAGCAGCAAAATGACAAAACAACCCATCACAGATGAATAACAATTTCTAAGCAGCACTAAATACAATAGTTTGCTTGAATATGAAACAGCACACTCCCCTCGAGAACAGATGTAAATCACAGCGGTGCACTGAAGCAAAATGCTTCATTTTAAAATGTTTTGAACTATAAAAACAAACGACTTAGCAAATTATTTGCTCTTGAATTCAATTTTGTAAAATAAAAATGGCTGTGACTATTGGACCTGAATCAAGGCAGATGTGTGATAAGAAATGCTGACAACACCAAAGCCATGAGTTATTGTTTTCTGGATAATTCTTTACACATGCTGCCAGACTGTAATGTACAGCAGCACAGGGTGAAATAATATCCAAACATAATTTCAACTGAGAATCCTCCAGACCCTATCTTGATGTCGTTTCAGTTCTCTCCGCTGATTCACATTCTCCAAGCCGGTACAATCTCTGCACTCTTCATTATCCAGCTGTAAACCTTACTAATGTCACCATTTATTACAAACCTATTTGTCATGACCTAAGCAGTTATGGCTCACACCTTCAAATCTACAGTGTCTTCACGACCCTATGAACCATGTGTTACCCTATGCCATATGACACTTTTCAGCCACAAATATATGGGATAGCCAACCCCTCTAATTCACTCCTTGAGTTTCATCTCCCAGTGTCCTCACAGTTCACTGAACCAAGCACAATACATCACACTTCATCAGCCCCTTGAAAATATATAAAATATGTCTGTGTTCCTATAAACATTCAACATTTGCTAAAACATCTACTACTACATAAGGCCCAATGTCCTCTCTCACTGATGAAGGTTTTATTGATTTTAACTTTTATGGGCCAACACTTTCCTGTTTGTTCCAGGTCGGACATTTATTTCTACATTGTGGCACCTTTCAAAATCCATGAAGTTCACACAAGAAAATGATGTATATACCTGCAGACTGTGCTAGAATGGCTGCTCATCTTTACACACACCCCAGCTCCCACCATCATACTGTATATCATATATTTTTTCTCAACACTAGTGTTAGACACCGCAACCCAATTCAAAAAAATAAAGTTGGGACAATGTGTTAAGAAGTAAATAAAATCAGAATGCAATTATTTCCTAATCTCATAAACCCATATTTTATTCACAATAAAACATAAAAAATAGGAATCAAATGTTCAAACTGACTGAATGTACCATTTTCAGAAAAAAATAAGGTTATTTTGTATTTCATGGGAGCAACACATTTCCAAAAATAACATATACCAACCAACATATATTTTCTTGGATTTTTTTTCATAACAGATATTTTCTTTCCCATTTTTTCAAAAGCTCTGTCCATATGAGTTTTGCTGTACAAAATATTTCCGCCAAAAAAAACAACACAAAAGTGACAACAAACCCGGACAAACACTTGGACAAACTGGTGGAGGTAAAGCTGCAGAGGTAACACTGAATAATACAGATACAACTGAACATAGCAGACACAAAGGATTTTAATCTGTCATGAGGTTTAGCAGCAAAAACAAGTTAGGTTATAAACTTTAAATACCCTGAGGGTTGTGGTTGTTGAAATCTATTCTTTACTTATTATTTATTTGGCCTTAATGCTGGTTCATTCCATCTCCCAAAGGTTTCTGTTTTGACTGCAATCGACTGCAGCTCATACACTAATTCATACACCTGCACTGGTATAATTTCAGGTGCAGAGTCACAAAGCACAAAACCATTTAAACATGTGGATTAGAGAGAATGTAGAGAAAAATATTCAGTTTGTAAAATATGTGCATTAATGTGGACGGGTCGTCAGAGGGGCAGAGTTTGTCAGAAGCAAAGTTGGACAGGGGTTTATCAAACTGTGGAAAAAAATAAATTGTGACACTATTTCAGAATATTCCTAAATGTAAAATTTTGAGGACTTTGAATATCTCTACCATCTGCAGCACATATTAGAATCAAAAGACGAGAATGTGTGCAAGGGACAAGGAGGAAAATCAGCACTGGATGTCCGAGATCCTCAGGTTCTCCGGTGGTACCACATTAAAACCAGGCATGATTCTGTAATAAAATCATTGCATGGACTCAGGAACAACAGAAATCATTGTCTGTGAACATATTTTGCCGTGCCATTCTCAAATGATGGTTAAAGCTCTACCGTGCAAAGAAGAAGCCGTATACTGTATGATGATGATCCAGAAATGCAGCTGTCTTCTCTGAGCTAAAGGTCATTTAAAATGGAGTCAGGCCAATCTGAAAGTCCCTTTGGAAACCATGAATGTCCCCTCCATTAGGATGAAGAGGAGGTGACCGTTCACTTTGTTATCAGGGCTCAGTTCAAAAGCATTCATTTCTGATGGTATGGGGCTGCATTAGTGCCCACTGAATGGACAGTTTTCACACCTGGAAAGGCACTATACTGAAAGTTAGATACAGGTTTTAGAGCAACATATGCTCTCATCCAAACAATTAGTTTTTTCAGGGAAAGCCTTGCATATTCCAGTAAGACAATTCTAAACTACCTAATGGATCTATTACAAAAGAATGGCTTTGTAATACAGGAATCCTGCAGTCCAGACCTTTCAATAAAATGAAAACCACTGGCCTATTATGAGACACAAAATTTATGAAGAACGGGACAACATCCTCTCCCAAAACTTTAATTCGAAATGGCCTTTTTTTAAATTATTAAAGTGGTTATTATTATTATTATTATTTTTTTAATTTTTATTTTTTTGCAATTTAAACACTTGATGTGCTTTCTATTTTCTATTGTGAATCAAGTACTGGTTTATGTCATTTGAAAATCTATGCATTCTGTTTTAATATAGATGTTACACTGTATCCCAACTATTTTGTAACTGGTGGTGTATGTGATCTACAAAATAGGTCATCTGTCCTTTGCTTACAAAAGACAAAAAGAACTTATTATTTTTAGATTTATCGTCTCTTTGGCTGAGGTTCAGTTAGACTGTGGTAACTGAAATTACTTGGTTACATGGATTGTTTATATAAAAAATGAAAAACAGATTAAAATAAATGGAAAAAAAAAACCTTATGTTTTGGGTGCTGTTTGTTTCCTCTTCTTTTGCTCTACATGCACCAAACTTTGATTATCAGTAATCCTTCACACCACAGACTCACATGAAAAAAATACCGATTCTGAAAAACTCTTTTGGGACCCAAACTGCAATTCGTTTCTAATGTTGAACTTTGCCAAAGATCAACACCTCTTTGGTGATAATGAGATTGCATCTCCATGGACAATAATTTTTATCTGAGAGTATCTGCTCCCATGATATGAAAATGCCAGCGAAGCTCTTAAGGGAGAAACGCTGCAATCAATTTCTTAGTGCTAAAGTGAAAATGTCAAGAACATTCAATGTTGATCTGCCCAAAGGCCCTTGTGGTGCATTTGAAGCTCATTATTGTGTGCCTGTGTATTGTAAAACTATACTATATGTAACACTGGTGTCATGTGAAAACTGTTTTTTCTGCGTTCACCAAATAAAAGCAACAGCACCCAGTGGACCTATTTACTGTGAAAGAAAAAAATCAGTCAGTCAATTGCAGATCATCTATTTATTTTTCATGTTGAAGTGCATACCAGTGTCATGCTGGTGAACAATGAATAATCATAAATAATCCAACATAACATAATGAAGTGCCGTGCCTTTACTAAAGATTATGTATCGTTACAGTTTCAAATATTGTGACGTAGTGGTAAATATTGTAATTAAAATGCAATTATATATTTTGAAGCCATGATTTCAAAATGAATAAATTAGTCTTTATATTTAATATTGTGTTTAATTGGTTTAATTGGCTATGGGACTAATTCTATACAATGACATGACAAAATACATGAAATCATACTGACTACACATACAAACATACTGTACATACTGACCTTTGGATTCACCTCAGCCACTTTGAGTTGTTTCTGATCATTTGATGCATTTATATCCAATGTTTATTATTTGTTTCTCTGATATATAGTCCATTAGTTGATCAGTATTTCACTATGTTCACTAGTTAGTTGCTGAAGTTGTTTGGTAGCTGTTCATGTTGTCATTGAACAATCTTAAATTCTTTACGTAGTTGGTTTTATTCCAGTAATCAATGATAAGTTCTTGCAGTGTATACCTTAATGTTTACCATTGATGTTACCGTTGAGATAAACAGATCAGCAGGAAACCTCCCAGTCCTGGTCTGCATTAATAGTATACACCGGGGCTGGGGTCCTCTCTGATTGTATTTCACAAAGTCCAGGTCAATTCAAGCAGAATGATTGTGTTTATATAACTGCCTGTGGATCCCTGAGGTGGTTGCGTGTTGCCTGCAGCCGGTCATCCTGCGTGAATAAGGCCAACTAGGCCCCCTTCTCCACCTGTCTGTTAAATGGCTTGGGCCCAATTCCCTCGCTTTGCTTTTTTATGTGGTCGCCTGTCTTTGATGTCATCAGATAATTGCTCCTTTTAGAACTCAGAAAGGGCCACTCAGCGCTCACGGATTGGAAGAGTATCCATGGTGACAATCTTTGTTATTCCACACTGCAAACAACTGTTTATTGTACCCAATAAGAGGGAAATGCTTTCGAGTGGAGATACAGCACATCTGGGGCTTAGGAGAAAGGGATAGGAAGAGAGATAATCAGACATAGGAAAAGACAAGGAGCTGAAGACGAAGAGACGGGAGTCACACTGGAAAAAACACGCATATAAGTGAGTTACAAACAAAGGCAGGCATGCACTGAATTGAATGGATTACATGTGCTCAGAGAGAGAGAGAGGAAAAAAGAGCTGGGTAGGGGCTCAGTCATACCTCTAATAGAAAAGATCACACATTGTGTTTATCAGAACAGCACTGATCCTGGCGACAACATGCGTACTGATATGTAGGCCGCCTTGGATAGATGGATGACTGCATGGTAAATACCTATAGATGACGGATTGCAGTCGCCACAGAATGTAAATAATACATTTTTCATACAGTAGCAGCCATCATTCTTGCGTTCTGCCACCACTGCACCCCGGCTTTATTCACCCTTTTTCCTCTTGAATTATTATTAATGAATGCACACACCCAAAAAAGGAATAAATTCAGCTGTGCTATTAGTAAGGCTGTCATTCTGCTGTAACCCTCAGCCCTGTCACTTCCCCTATTTTTTCTGTATTAGACCTGATGACTGAGCTAAATTTTACTATATGTCAAAGCACCCTGAATTACACTTCTCTTCACACTCCAGTGCAACAATGAAATTGGCCATCTCACATTTTTGTAGTTATTACCACTGGATATTGCCAAATGCAATTATGGTTGAAAATGCATTGCTTGCAGCCAGAGTTTGACTTTGACTGGCTGCTTCTATCAACTTTATTGTGGCTCTACAAGGTGATGAGAGTCAAGCATGTTAATGTGCTTTATTAATTTAGGAAACACATGGCTTCCAGTCAAAAGAGTGAACCTTGTGCTTCTCTTGTGTGTGTGATTTGTGTGCTTTGAAACTTCTTTTTTCTCACACAGTAAACAAAACCTCTGATGTAAATGACCACACTTGCTTTGCAATCCAACTGTTGTTTTAAGGAAGGAGTTTTACAATCAGTGACCAGATAGACAATTAGTGACAAGATGAAAGAAAGTCATACAGAGTGGGAGTAAGTAAAAGGTTGATGGAAAAACAGCAGGATGATGAAAACAGCTTGAGGAAAACAGTAATATGTGACTGTATGTGTGTCAGCTGAGTTTTCAAAGCATGCATGTGTGCTTTAGTATTGTAATACAATCTGTGAGTGTACTGTGAGACAGCTATACACTGGTGTCCATAAGTATATGGACAGTGACACAAATTGTGTAATTTTGCCTCTGTACAACACCACTGTGGATTTGACAAGAAGCAATCAAGATGTGATTGAAGTGTGGATTTTCAGCTTTAGTTCAAGGGGTTTAACAAAAATATTCTAATAACCATTTAGTTAGTTTGTTAGTTAGTTTAGTTTTATTTCGAGTGCATAAAATTATCAGATAACAAAGAACAATCCAACACAGACAAACAAAATTTTCAGTGCTCGATAAGGAGTGGGAAGAACTATAACTTATAGACTCCCACCCCCCTTTAACAAACTAATAATTAAATTGATTCAGCTTCCTTTGCTTTAACACACTTTTTTTTTTTTTTTTTTTTTTTTACATATTTACAATAACACAAAATTTAGGAATTACAACCAAGTAATTAGAAACTGACTGACAAGAAGCTTCATGTCCAGATGTGTCCGGGTTCCCTGGTTAGATAAAAGCTCTGGAGTTAATTCCAAATGTTGAATTTGCATTTGGTAGCTGTTATCTAGGATTGTGAGGTCCAAAGAGATGTCAATGCAAGTAAAGGAGGCTGTCACTCACTGAAAACACCTAACCCTAACCCTAATGAATTCTGAAGTATTGTCTCTGCTCAGATTCAGATAAATACTGCAAAACTGATAGGATGGGACGATGCTTTGCATTGCAGATGGATAATGTCTCTAAACATATTGTAAAATCAACCCAGAGCTTTTCAAGGTAAAGTAATGGGATGTTCTTCAGTGGCCGACTCAGGCACCTGATCTCAACCCAACGGAGCAGCTTTTCAGTTACTGGAAACTAAAGTACAGGCAGAAAGACCCATAAATAAGTAGCAAGACTTTGGGAAGTCAATAAAGCATTATAAAAAATCCTCATATATATATATATATGTACATACTGTATATGTAATGATCTTATTACCTTGAAGCTCTGAAAGTGAAGGGATTATGTTTAGAATAGTTGTAATTCCTAACCCCCCCCTGTATTAAGTCCACACTTCAATCACATTTTAAATTGCTTCTCCACTGCTCAAATACTTATGGACTGGACAGTATGTATCATACGTGCTGTGAAATGTTTTCCTTTTAGGTCTGTCTATGATCTAAACAACCACACTTGCCGTTATTCATAGGATAAAGAGGTTTTACTGATCAGCTGTGAATGTTAACTACAGTTCACAATCTGTTCTTTAAAAGGCTCTAACAAAAAAAACGCTCTTAAGGAGAAGAGGGACTGCATATTTTCTGTAACCAAGATAGAAGCTAAATCATATCAAGTATTTCTCCCTGTCTATAACCATCTGTGGATGTTCTGCTCACATCATGGTTCTTTTTGTGTATTCTGAACCATTACCTGCAACACCTATTTTACTGGATCCACAAAGATTTCTCTGGGGTCTGGAGTGACAATGGCGTCTCTGCTCTGCATCGTAATGGGAGGAGGAGGAGGAGGAGGAGGAGGAGGGGGAGAAACGAGTAGAGGAAGAAGGAGTAGAAAAGAGGAGAAAGTGGGAGGAAAGAGAGGTCTGTAGCAACGAGGAGAGGGAAAAACAAAGAACAGTGGATTTAATTTTCCAAAATGAATGAAGAGGGACAGTTACAATACATGGTACAGATAAAGGTGAGTTCAATTTGTGAAAGTTCTACACAGTGTTCCAAAAACTGTGATCACGGTCTAAAACCGAATACCACAGGGAGCAATAAAAGAACAGGAAGATACAAACACAGAAATGTAGGGAAGCCAAAAATTGTATGAAATTGCAGTATTATGTAAGCACACATTTATTCACGCTGTTTTCTAAGAGCACATATGTGTATTTTTTTAATATTGTAATAGAGCCTGCCAACATTTCAAGATCCAAACCGTTCTGTTTAATGATTTGAAGTTCTCTCGATTCCCCTCTGGATTTCAACACAGTGGATTTTTGTCGTTTTTGTGAGGCAGCTTTTGGTAATCAGTGCAGTGTATTGTTCACCCATCTCTGATAATCCTGGCGTAGTCTTTGTGGATTAGGATAGGAGATTCCTCTGGGGTTTGGAGTCTCAACTTTATTTATACTCAGTGTTATTGGAAGAGAAGGAAATGTTCCGGTTTCGCAAGAGAAGAAACTGATATCAGCCATTCATTATTTCACTGTCTGCTGCCTCCATCCATTTTGCCCCATATCCTGTCATTGCCTCTCATCCCAAGCGACACATTGCAATTTTCTTAAACATACCATCAGTTCAGTTGCATGATGTCATGAGAGGTCTGATCTTGCTCTTTTGACTTAACAGCTTTTACATCAAAGAAAACCAATCAAAGAAGATGTGTGGTGTGCGTAATCATATTCATGATAAATTATAAGTCAGAAAGCCTGTCTGCATAATTCATATTTTTGTCAAACAGCATATTTTATCAACCATACACTTTCTGTAGGGTACAGTATTTTCTTCTCTGTGCCACAAAGCCAGCAGGCCTTTACATGATGCGTTTTATTAAAGCCTTTATTAGGAACAAAAATGACCCAGTATTAAAGCATAAAGCAGTTTTAAAGTGTATACAGTGAATTTGTATTAATCACAGTAAGCTTTTTGTGATGTTTCCCTTTTCATGCCACATAAATCTAAGTGGTGCACAGATATACAGTATTTACTGCATGGCCTCACCAGTTTAGAGTCAAAGCATCAACAGTTCAGTCTTGAATATGAACTAGGAATGACCCTCTTCATCCCAACTCTACCCACATTATAGGTTATCATTTTGCATTAGATATGTATGTTAATCTCTTTTAATCTCAATGAACGCCCACGGTAAAATATTAAACCACAAGCATGAACGCCGCATATGTAGACGTATATCAGTTTTACTCTTGCAGCACATGTCCTTCAGTTGCAATTCGATACACCTTCATAAAAGGAGGTAAAAACCATAACAAAAAAAAAGCAATGAAATTAGATTGAATAAGTAAGTAGCAAAATCAAACCAGGGATAAAAAATTAAATTATGAAAGTGAAAAAAAATGACTCTGGATATGAACATGTACCAGCAGTGCTCAGTGTGGGGCATGGGAGTGACTGGCAAATTTCCAATATTTTGTGGTGACTCAGCCAAGCAGAACTCAGAGCTAGAGATTCATTTTCAACTTATTTGAAGCAGAGCTGGGCAGGAATTTTTATGTGTCGCAACATTTTAGGTAAAAATCTTCATCAAGTGTTAAATATTCAAAGTCCATCCGTCGCTGCAATGGAAACTAGTGCAACTAACAGCCGTTGTTAAGAACTGTTGTAAACATCATTCATCATCTGCTTAAAACTGCGCTCTCAGTCACACATTCTTATTTTTATTTACTGTGTTCACTTTTACTGCTGTCAATATAAACCATCTCACTAGGACAAGCTTTTGTGTTGAGCTCTATATACATTTTTGTGCTAAAACACACAACAAATTGTAACATACCAGAGTAGGCCATCTAGGGTTAAACTCTGCCACAAGAAATAATGTGAGGTGTTGGTCTCCACGGTAGCAGCGAAATACTGTTCCACAGTGGAAATACAGAAGTCTTGCCAAAAGCATTTTGTTGTTTTCTTCTTCAGACTTTAACCAGCTGTGACGCTTTTGCCATTTCTCATTAAATGTGATCATGACCCTTTTCTCCACGCTTCTTACTCAGCCTATTCACAGTAATTGACAGCTTCAGTTGTGTTTTTCTGCTTCCTCTTCTTATCCACAACTGTTTTAATTCCTGAGGCCCTTTCCTCACGTCAAAGCCGTTGTACCAAATGCTACACTGTCATTCTGCTTTTGAAACAATACATTCATATTTTATTACTGTTGCTCAGATTTTTTTCTCTATTCCTTTTAACCCTTTTGTGCGCTGTACTGCTTAAAGGCTATCATACCATTGCAGAGAAAGTCTTCCATCGAGACAAGGCGAGTTTATTTATATGGCAACTTTCATGCACAAAAGTAATTCAATGAGCTTTAGCTAAGTAAATGCAACATCTAGAAGGAAAAAAAATAATGTGTTCAGACAATAAAAGACCAGAATAGGCTATTTGAAATTATAATTACAAGACAATACAGGATGCATAAATCAATAATAGAAAAGAGTAAAATATATATATATAAAATGATATATATTAAAATGATTTAAAAATTATATATATAGTCCTCCAAGAGTTACAGAGCTATAAGAGCTTAGACTTACAGTGCAATAAAAAAGAGTGTCATAGACGCTAGTTCATTTATAGACACATGAAAAGGGCATGTACAGCACACCCACTGACATCCGTGAATGATATCACTGACAGTTACTGCTTTTTCTGATTTTTCACATAGCACAGACCCTAGAAACAAAGGTTAAACCAGCATTAATATGCCAGCTGTCATTCAAGCTGACAGTATGAAATCTAAATGATATATGCATGGCCATTGTGTTGGCATGTACAGTGCACACATCAGTTAAACACATACACACTACTGCTGCATCCTCTGTGGATGTCGCAGAAGGAGAGGACTGGTAAATACTTTTGGGTCTAGTGATCTTTGTAATGGTGTACAGAATTTGCACTGACTCTGCAAGCTTTGCCAGTATATTTCTCTTACGTCTACATATTTAATAAGAGCCCAGGGAGGCATACATAATCAATATACTGTATGTACAATTTCCATTTCATTTTCTACAGTATGTGTTCCCTATGTTTTTTCCCCTGCTTATGTTATTCCTGCTCCTCATCAATTCCTGTTAAATGTATTTTTCCCCACAAGGACTGAACTAAAGCAATCTTTTGTGATTGATCCAGTAGCTCCCACATTTCTTCCTTTTATACACCAAAGCAATAAATAAAAAATTAAACAAGAACAAACACAAACAAAGCAAACTTTTCTACATCTCCGATACTTGTTCCTCTTCTTCTGTTGTCCATAAAGATTCCAAATTTAACCCCTTCTATTTGACACCATGACACTTTATTTCAGGAACAAACCACACAAAAAAAGTAGTGTTCCAGTCAATGGTAAGAGATCCTGTTTTCTTTCTTTTTTCCCCCCCTGAATTATGCATTATTTACACATATATCAATCAGCCATAACATTCTGACCACTGGCCAGAGAAATATATCATCATAAGTGTTTCTTTCGATGTTCTATTCAAAGTTTACCTCACTCTCAAAGTCTGAGGTAAAATATGCCATGGCACCAGTCTTTGTGGCCAGTATCAGTAACTTGTATCGTTTGTGAAGAAATGCAGTCCATTGAACATAAAACAAAAAACAAAAGGTTTTTTTACTATCTGTTCAACAAACTGTCATTTCCTTGTTCCATAAAATTAACTTTTAAATTGACAAACATCACAGGTGTGAACAGATGGCAGAATTCAAGGAGGATCTAAGTTTTTTTTTTCCGAAGTTAGGTCCAATTGGACACAACAGAAAGGGGCGGGACTTTGGCTCTATAGTTTTTATTGTGGTTTACTACTTCATATTCTCACATACTTTACTTTTACAGTAATTTTGCTGCTTACATTGTAATTTATCTTACAAATACAAATATATAACAAATACAACCACAATCATTCTTTTGCTTCTTCAGTTTTATTCCTATTAGAGGAACACTCCATTTGATTCAAGTTCAGTCATGATCAATTAATTCTGAAATATAATCAAAATTCAGCAATATACTGATATATTTGATTTCTGATTAATTCTCCCATTTGATTCGGATGATCTAAAATTCTGAGCATATTATGAGAACAATTTGTCACACTAAAGATGTTAAATGTGTAAACTGTGCGTCTGAACAACATTTTAAGGGGCTCTCAACATTCAAGACGAGTGGTCATCTGACAGACTCAGAAAACAGAACAGGAGTGAAAGGTCAAGGATATCTGCAGGCAGACAGCAAGTGGGAGCAGCTCTCCTCTGACCTGCTTTTTTTTTTTTTTCCTCCTTGTTGACGCTAAGTGGAAAGTCTGTGAGATGAGAAAGTGGAGATATGAGACAAGAGAGTTGCTGGGGGGATAGTGAGGAAGGGGTAAAAGGGGAAGACTGAGGAGCAGAGTGAAAAAGAAAAGGACGAAATGCAGGTAGATGAGGTGCAAAAATGAGAAAACAAAGATGGGTTAAAGGCTCACATTTTCGCAAGTGAGTTTTTAGGTCAAGTGATTGAAATCTACTCTGAATTATTTTCCTTCTCGATGCAACAAATCAGAACTCTATTGAGGATTCATAGCAAATTATATCGCAGTGAAAACATTTTGCTTTTAAATCATTTTAAGTGGCTGCTTCACTTGGGGACTTGGGCAGTTTGGGCAGGGATTAATTTATAATGCTGAACAGCTGATATTTGTGATATTTTTTCCTTCTATAGGAAGAGACTTGAGAGCAGACCCACAACATGCAGCGGGAATTACATATTCTGGGATACCCCACAGGATTAGCCCACCACATTTAATCTCATCACAGTATCTTTATGAAGAGCACAAACCAGTACTGCTGTATATGTTTGTGTACATCACATATAGATCTTCTATATGTACCCAGTATAATGTTGTGGTCTGTGGGTATAAGTGCAGGAGTTTTTGTTTGTGCAAATTGCCACGCATGACTACCCACAGAGCCGTGTGCATGCACTATATGCTATTTCTCTCAGTTAAATGGCATGGTCAGAGGATCATAAGATAAGCCCCCTGGCTGCTGTTAGCACCACATGTATCTAATTGGCCTCCTTTAGAGGCTCTGTTTGCGAATGATGAAGTGTCTGCAAGCTCTTATCATTTAGATACGTGGAGCTGCAGCTGTGCTGTGACAGAGACTAATGGATAGACTTTGCCATGGGGACCACGGCTGCTGTCCACTTACATTAGTCAACACCGCACAAGTTACATGAGTGCACTCACACATTACAAACTGTGACACAAATATACATCATACACACATATACCAAAAGTACAAATGTGAGCCTGTTATTCTCAACTACACACACTTTTGCAGCGCACACTGTGTACACAATTTGTTTACAGACTCCAACAGTACTACATATATAGGCATATAAACACCCATAGGGTATGTGTTCATATCCTGACACACTCACTTTAAGATACGATTTGCCCATATACAAATGTGCAAGCAAAATTATACAGTTGGCACAGCTGTAAAGTGGAACATACTGTACTGTCTTTAAACCATGCTTTAAAGAGAATCGACATGCACATGTAAACACAACAGCTGCTTTCTCATATAAAATCAAACTCTAACTCCAAGACATATGGACTTTAATGGTCCGCGTACATGCTCCACACATAGATAGATACACATAGATATCTCCCCAAAGTAACAAGGTAGTACTACAAATGCCCTGACAGTGTGGAAATTGCTAGAGGAAGAGAAGACAATGTTTTGTCACTGAAATACCTTGGTTTCTATTTATGTATTTTTATTTGTAGACATAAAGCATAGGTGGTAGTATGTGGTACCCCATTCACAGTCTTATTCCTGTAATTTATAGACCTATCCATCATAGAACATTAAGTAAATGAAGTGACTGTATTAGTTACATCTATATGCAGTGAATCTTAAACACTGTCTCATCCACACAGATGAACTCTCTTTCCTCTGATAGAGCCCACCATATTACTATTTTCACTATAAACCATTGAGTTTGGAATAAATGAAAATTACATAAAATGCAGTGGCCAGTATGGAGGTACCTTAACATTCTGAATCCACTGAACACTGCGAGGCCTGGCTCCAAAAAGCTCTGGCTCCCATGGACTTTTTTCTCCATTAAATCAGGTCTCAGATCAAATAGATGGTTTTAATGTTTGCTGTAGTGGGCTTTCATTGACAGGTTGGTGTGACAGCTCATTGCCTGCCTTTGGAGTTTATGAGTTTGTTTTTATTTAGTAATACACATTTTTTTTACTAGGGGACAGTTTCACTACTGTTGTGATTTATAAACTGACTGTTATTCAGTGCTTTTTGAATTTTACTGTATTATCAAGTCAGAAAACTAGCACTTAGCATTACCCATGACACCTCATGCTTACACAAATAGAGAGCTGACTTCCTGCCCCTATGGGACCCAACTTCAGAAATAATATTAATGCCAAGAGAAAATTAATTTTTCTATCCAGTTTGAATTGTTCCTCTATTAACATATATGATTTTTTTGGCCAATTTTTGTCAAAGATGGTAAAAAAATCGAATTTTCTGTTTAACCGCTCAATGGACTGCAACTCTCACCACATGTGATACACATCACCAACATTGAAACAGCAGCTGCCTTGGTATATTGTACCTTAATCTTTGAGAATGAGGTGAAAACATATTAAAAGAAGTGAAAATTGCTTCATTCGGGTCTTATCAAAGCGGCAGATACATCTTCTGCAGTTTTAAACAGATTGTGGGGAGAAATAATAACATTAGTGTCATCTCAGAAACTTGTAAACTTTCAACTGTGTAGTTTTTCTATTTAAGTGTTTCTACAAGATGATACTGCAACAGTTTTAAAATAACTGCTACTTTCTTGGCTTGTAAAATTATCCTTTTATTTGACAAACATCATATGTATGAATGACATAAGACATGGGGTATAAAAACTTAATTGCCAGCATCTTCAATACAATTTTTCCCCACAAATAAGATCCCATGGAGCAGAGCCAGAACAGGTGGGACTTTACCCAAATCATACAGGACTGGTTTCAAAACAGCACTTCTGAAACCAATGGGTGACCTCACAGTTCCCCCGTCCACTAATTATATAAAGTCTGTGGAGGAGCCTCTGCAATGACATGTCAATAAACGCTCGTAAGACTAGGGTGATTTGGTGTTCAGGTATTTATTGGTTTAGAAAGAAAAAAAAACAAAAGTAATGGTGCAGTCAAAGGAACAAGGGAAATCTCAAACTGCGTCCATGTGCTGCCTCAGCCAACATAAGTGGGCTACTGAGGGTCTTAAATGGAGTCATGTGTTTGATGATTGGTTCAGGTTGGGTCACGCCCTCCCAGAGCTGGGCAACTGTCAACAGCACTGCTGTTTTGGGTTTCTGAGATATACTGTTTACCTTTTTATTGCTCTGCTTATATTTGAAAGCGAGGAAGAGAAATGTAATATCTGTTGCAGATTTAACCAACACTAGTGTACTCTGTTTAATAAAGCACACCGTCATCAGTTTGTTGTGGATGCAGATTTTTGCAAACAAGACACAATTAGGTCTGTACAGGACTATCAGTGAGACTATGGGGAATAACTGTGTGTGTTTGTCTCTGCAAGTGAGAGCCCAATTAACGTGTACATATCCTGTCAGTGTCAGTATCATGTTGGCAATTAAGATATCACCTCTGAAAGCAAAGGCAGGATAGAAAACAGCGAGCATTGAGATGATGTTATTAAAGATCTTTTAAGAGGCAATAAAGCCATCTGTACTGGTGTCATACACACGTAACTGCCAAAAAGCAAAGTGATTATTGAATTTCAGGATGCATAGACAGAAGGAGGAAATGTAAAATGGAAATATTCAAATGAGAGTTTTGTCCCTGAAGCAAAAAGATGACACGTTATTTATACTTAGACTGTGAACATACATACAGGACACATGGTGAGAAGCTGCAAAAATGCATTGCAAGAGTTGGCAGCAGATGAAACAGACACAGTGGGGGCTGTTATTTGTCAAAAGAGTTCATTTTAAGGCAATAGATCTTACTCTTGGCAACATGTTTTGTTTGCTGACAGGCACTGGAAGTGATGCAATAAGCCAAGTGATGTTTCCTATCCAAGATCTCTCTCCCTCTCGCTCTGTGTCTCGTCCTCTGTCTCTGTCTGTCTTCCTACACTGTCAACGAGGTGCCAGGGGCAGCCAGGTCCAAATTAATACCCATGTTGACTTCATCTTGTTGGAGAATTACTGCTGTAGCCTGCTAGTGGGATAAACACTTTCTCACACATGTCCGTGCAATTACATCTCATCATGAAAATTTGAGCACTAATGATGGACTGGACCAAAAAAAAGTCCAATTTGCATTCATGGTTTTGCTGTGTGATCTCTTTTTTTATTACTTTATAAATATGTGCCATATTTTCCAATCAAATATTTACTGCCGATAATGTTTGTTTAACAGACATGGACAAAAATGACCAGTATCTGGAATAGTATATACATTTATGGATCTGTTATGGATCTGATCTGTTATAGATGCTTATGTATGATATTGTTCAGACATTTATCAGTAATGTGTCCTTTTGAATTCCACTAACTAAAAACTCAGCTCATTTTTGAAAATCAACAAGGCCATAAAGGTTTTTAAACTGTAGGTCTTAGTTTTACTGCAGATAAGGGCGACTCGGTGGGGCGGTGGTTAGCACTTCCACTGCACAGCATGAAGGCTGTGGGTTTGGACAGGAGACTCTGTGTGTTGGGTTTACCTGTTCTTTCTGCACCGCGTGGGTTTGCTCCAGGTCCTCTGGCTTTCTTCACCATTAAAAACAGGTACATTTAAGTTAATTCTCCTGTCAGTGCCCCTGACCACGGTGCTGATGAAGATCTGGAGTTGGTCCCAGAGTTCCTTAAATGGCGGCTCACTGCTCGTAGTGTGCTATGAACTAATGCTGGCTGCTGTATTTATTAGGGTGGGTAAAATGCATTCAGGGATAATTTAGGGTTTATAATTAAAGTATATCTGTCCTGGTCATGCTTACAACATTAATTGTGCTTTGTGTATTATTTATAAGCAAGAGAACCGCAAATTCAGTGAAAAATTGCCATAAATGCACCACACTGGACCTTTTTATTATATGAATTACAGATGGGGTCAGAACCTATGGGGACCAGCCATTGCCAAACAGAAGTGGCATACCAGCATTATTTCCAGGTGATCAAGTGTGAGTAAACAAGCAGCAGTCAGTGAGAAAGATTGAGTGGAAAGCACTTGTTGACACTTGTTGTCTGTGCAGCCAAAAGCTTTGCCCCCATTGTCCTAGAGACACAACCCAGCACTGGCAGATAATGTGTCATCTTAGACTGGTGTCTACTGCAAGAGGCCAGTGACCAGTCCATTGCAGCCCAGGTAATTGGACAATACAATGAGTATCCGTCACTACCACTGCTGGAACAGCCAGTGAAGGAGGCAACATGTCACGGAACAGTGACTTAGTACTTGTGTATACTTGTATACTATACTTGTGTACACTGTCACCAAGTGTTTGCTCCTGGAGGATTCTGATGGGTTCTGTAAATTGGCTAGAGAGTCTGGTTTTGACCAGCTCTATATGTAAAGTGTCATGAGATAACTTTTGTTATGATTGGGCACTGTATAAATAAAATTTGACTGATTGACTGATTGACAACGTGCTATGACAAAAGTTGCCTGACAGAACCGCTATCTTTTGAAATAGCAATGAAAATTCACTACAGGTACCCTTTAAAGTTAACCTTTAACTTTTGTAGATATAGGAAAGCAGACGATTATTGATAATGGCTTCTTTTTATATTAACAAAATGTCAAATTATATGTGAAGAAAGATTTACCAGGGATTGTAATTTTTTCATTGGTCAAAATCAGGATGAAAAGGTCACTTTTGGATTTATAATTGCTTTGATGCAGTCTTTAAATGATAAAAACTCATCTAGCAATTTTTGTGTTGATTGCAGACACAAAACAAACAAACCTCAAAGTGAGTGGAAAATCCTTTTGCTTTTTCACAGACTTTGGCAGATTTGGCGAAAAAGTCCAAACCTCAGCTGAGATCCTCAGTTGTTTCTTCAGCTTCAGGCTTTATGCTTTTGTTTAAATGAGGGTTTTTACTTGTGGTACAGTAGTTGTCTGACATAGTGACACATACATAATCTAAAAAGGCACTCACTGCCTCCAGGCAAACGGAGAGGGGCCTGTTTTGTTTGGAGTGGCCTTTGTTTAGACACAGTGTCACACAGTCAGTATTTGTGTCACACAGCTGGTGTTTGGTACTCCACCTCATTCTTTCTGTTTCTGTTTCTGCCCACCTATTTAATCTGATCAAAGTTTTGGCAGTGCGGCACTTTAAAGAAAACAAAGTGTTCCTCTGAGGGATGGAGAGGTGCACTAAACTAAGCAGAAGTGAATGCTTTTTAGAAGGTGAACATCAGGCATAAGTGGTCTTTGGAATTTTACAAACTGAGGTGAAGTGTTCCACAGGCTGCAACCATAAATGGCCACTGGTTCATAACTCTTTATCTCTTTTATGTTTTTGAGTTGGTCACAGGAGCTGCAGAGAACATTACACATTACTTAGTCTTACTTTTTTATGACACACAGTTTGTAAAGCAGCACAGTGAAATTAACAGCAATATGTTTACTGTATTTTACTTAACATATATAACATCAATAAAAGTAATGACAGTTTTTCTTTCTCATTTTGATACATTTTGTGAAACTTTTGTGAACTTGATATTTTTTTTATTGTTCTTAGAAATAGTTAGAGGAGCTTCTGTCTAAGCTAACGGACCTATAATGTAAACTAACAGCTGATGCAGCTCATTAAGGTTATAAAATTTTGTGTTATTTTGAGCAAAAATAACTGTGAGTTTTTGTTTGAAGGCAAAAACGTGACGACACCATAACACAGATGTATGTAGACGATGAGCTTTATACTTTATACAGTCTGTGGACACACAATGCTGATTCATTGGTGGTTTTGGAAGCATTACATGTTTTCTGGCACAGAGAGTTGGGAATATCAATACTACACAGAACCACTTTATATGTGAATACTTCATCTAAATGTTAATATATCAATTCTTTAAGAAACAAGTGTCACTAATATAATTATTCCAATTGATAGAATTACTTAAAGCTGTATGTTGTAAGAATAAGGAGAGGAGAAGCCAGATTTTGTGAAAAGGAGAAAAGGAAGAAACCAGTTATCCTTGATCTAAAATCGCTGAAGCTGTTGCATCAGCAGTGATGACGGTATCACCTGTAGAAAGCTTCCTCTTCACTTTTTGTCTTTCCTAGATCACAAGTAAGTGTTCAGATGTCCGTAAAAAAAAAAAAAAGTCTGCTTGCTTGCATCATCTTCTGATGTAGAGGTAATTCTGCTGAAAGAGTGGTGATAGAAACATGCTCTTCTTTCCTTACAGTAGAAGAATATGACCGTGTGAGGGTTTACAGTTCACTGGGGTGATCAGAGACCTTTGGAATGGATCTGTCATGTAGTGTACGTCTTCATGAGTTGGTCTTCTGCTGAATGAGAATAGACGTGAGTATCAAATCAGAGGTGAGCCTGCTTCTTATTGAGCAAATGAGACGCCCACATTCCCTTGATGCGAGGCCACTGATGCGTTAAAGGTCCACTTGATCCTATCTTGAATAAAGACGCCCTGAATTTCATATTATTCAAACCAGAAAGATTTCACTTAAACTCCGGTGAAATTGCTGCCATTGTCAGACCCTAACCTCAACACATATACTCTACTACAAATGAATCTTCACAGAGCATTAGTGTAAGACTCTGTGTCAAGTAAGTGTTCCACTTTCAGCTGTACTGCATGACTGGCCAGACCAAGAAAAGTACTCTATACCTTCTTAGAAAGCCTCTTCCTCTCTCCATAAAAGGAGCTTTGTATGGCAGACATGCCTGCCATCTTCTGCCCTCCAAGTTTCCTCTGTAACATCTTTGTTGTGGCAATATTGCCATTAATAAGCCAATATATCTTTGTACAAGTGGTTTCTACCAGTGGGCTCAGAGTGCACTTACTAATGTTAAAGATTAAATGGCTCTACTATCACTGTTGGGAAGTTTGGTCTCTGCATTTCACCAATACACATATTCACAGCTGCCTAGCATTAGCATTAGCACATAGGACACACATTAGGAGCAGTGACAGTGCTCAGGGACTAACTTCAGATATTCATCAGTACCATGGTCAGGGGCACTGACAGGAGAGTTTACCTACATGTAGCTGTTTTAATAGATTATAACATTAACACAGAAAGGCTCTGGTCTGGACATGGAAACTTCTTTCTGTGAAGTATAAGTGTTAACCACTATGCCACCCTGGATGCGATGTAAATTAACTGATAAACATGCAGGTCTTTTGGAAGAATACATAGTTTCTGATTCTGACTTACATCTGCAAATGTCTTCCACCAGGAGCAAGTTTATACAATGAACTGTCCTTGTGTAACCTACACTTGCTACACTTGAAGATATTTTCTGAGCCAACTTTTACTGGGGCAATTTCGATCTTGAACCTGTATTTCTGAACAAGATGTGTTTCTGCCTTTTCTGAATCATCACGTTTTTTTTCCCTGCTAGTGTGTCTATGAAGTTTCTGTTTAACAGAGCTTTTAACTCCTGCGTCCTTGTCATTCTCAGAAGATTTAAGTTCTCTTTTGATTCAGAAGCAAAGGAATTCTTTTAAACTTAAGGAACCAACTGGGAAACATTTTAAGTTTCCTCTGTGATGAGCAGACAGGGTGCTCTGTGGGATTCACTGTGTCCTTGACACTGGGCGATTCTCTTAACCTCTGGGTCAACGGTGGCAGCTAGATTCACAGCTAGATTCACACAATATCACAGCCAGATTCGTGTCATGTGTGGGCCACTCCTCCAAACCACAAGCAACTTCCGGCCTATAATCCATTTTCTGTGTCTCAGAAATTCTTTAGCTCTCAGGTCACAAAATGAATTATCGGTAGGATTGACCTTGGAGTCCACAGACTTCCAGTGGTCAAAATCTGTGGCTTCTACAACAGCAAAGTGTGGTTTCATTATAGGTATACTTCAAAATATATGTCTCCATCTGTCACTGGAGCACTTTTTGAAGGGTTCAAAAAGATCTCAAGAAGAGCAAGAAGGGCTTTGGTGAGCTCAATGAGGAGTGGTGCTTTGGGGGAAAAGAAAAACAGTGTGTGCATTACAGTGTCTTCTGTTTAAACTATGTTGGTACAGGTGAGATAATTTTTGGTGCACCAGTCCACACTGAATCTACTCATTCATTGGAGGTCACGGAGACCAACTTGTATGTCCTGCTTTGGATTTATCCTGCAGAGCCCCTGTGATAATAATATAATTAATGGATGGTGCACTGAACTGCCCATGTTCAATACCATTAATGAACACCTGAACTACTCATATTCATCACATGACCACAGTCCACATGCACATCCCATAGGATGCTAATGACTTTTCATATGCAGTTGTTTTATCTCTGTTCCTCTAGTGTTGTCTGGGATAGATATCAACACAGAACAGCTGTTTGTCACCAATAATTGGAGACAAAATTGACCTTAATCACAGAATGAAGTCAGGTCCTTCACGGTTTTAACTGAAGCTTCCTCTGAGGCTGTGGACCTCAGGCAGACATCTGCATGAAAGTTAAACCTTTTATGACATCTGATTTCTACATCCAAAGTCCAATACATTCCCAATATTCATTAATATGCAATGATACTATGGGTCTGAATACTCCAGTTCAGCTGTCTTATAATACAGCCTACAGAGACAACCCTTATACATACTGATGCTGTTGGGTAGCTTAGGGAAACATCCATAGTCCACTGGCTCTATAGGTGACGACATGACTTTCAACATGATAATCCAACAATCCTCTTTCACAAGTGAGCAATCCAAACTTCCAAGTCAATTAACTAGAATGGCTACTGAAAGGGTGTTTTTTTTAACTTGTGTTTGTGAGATGTTCTCTTGATTTGTCCTTGTACTGATTATTATTATTATTATTATTAACAATAATAATAATAATAATAATAATAATAATAATAATAATAATAATAATAATAACAATAATAATAATAATACATTCAGAGTCATGGGGCCACCAAAGA
>JAPQRQ010000028.1:30637965-30655509 GCA_037367365.1 Apogon talboti
AGTTCAGTTGTGAAGTTGTGACCGTAACCATCCCCCCAAAATATGATCGAATGCCTTTAAATTCACATCCTTCACATAGGTCACAGTACTCAGTCAAGTTGATGTTCCAAAACCCAACTCGTCACATTTTTCTGCAGTAATTTCTTTCCCCATTGATGAAAGCTTTCCATTTCCATCTTCCTGAATGCTTTGTTTAACAGCAGTTAATCAGTCTGTCTGAGCAAGGCATAAATCAACAGGGATCAAAAAGACTGTGATTTTAGATGTTTCTTTGGTTCAAGTACATGGGAAATCTTCGACAATGATGCAGCACCTGATATGAAAAAATATGTATCTTATGATGGAATGTTCCAAAAAAATGACATCTTCTGTGACTGCTACTAAATGCAGACCCACAACCGCTCACTCCGCACTCTGCTTATCAACACAAGAGTAAAAAAAGCTGACATGATGGTTGTGGTTGGGAAAGGTTGCTCTGGCTTTTTCACCTTATTTTTGTGTGTTCAGTGGTTGCATAGCATTGTGTTTTCTATAGGTCACACAGGACAATAATGAGGCCATGAACAGTGCACCTATTGTAAAGGGGCTCACTAGGGAAGCTTTGTCTTTGTCAGCAGTGTGGAATGTCCCAGGGGGGCCAGCAGGGACAGGATAGGCCAGGGCAGAGGGCTGCACCGATTGCCTCCTCTACACTGGAACAGTCCCTCCAGTTTTTAGATAGCTTAAACCCCCACATCCAGAAGTAGTGGGAGGCAGACAAAACACATATGGAAAGATGACTGGGGAAATGCCAGGCTAACTGGTTAGAGTTACATCAGATGTGCTGCGGTAGTGACTGAGGTGCTTGAAAGCGCCGTCATGAGCTCCCATGTGGGAGGCTTGGGTGTGTATGGTTCAAGCAGAGATGGAGGTCACGGATCTGAGGATGCCAGTGAAGAGAGCAGTAACCATAAGGATGTCAACCCGCTTTCGAGGGCGGTAAATCCTAGGATTAGGAGTGTAGATCCAGCGGGAGAAGGAGGGTCAAGCAGTGTGGGGCACCTGGTGAGGCCTGCTCTGCCAGGGAGGAGAGTACACAAACCTAAAGGCCGTGAGGACAACAGAGGAAGATGGAGAGAAGGAAATCAAAGAGAGGAAGAAAGACAGAGTGCTGAATATACCGGAGGCAGAGAACGAGGAAAACAAAGACAGAGGAGGACTGAGACAAGTGGAGAGACAGTATGGGACACAGAAGGCAGAGGCAGCACTGAAAGTCTCTCTAGCAGTAATTCTGAATTCCAGCCCAACAGCGCAGTAGACTTTACCGAAAGATCAAACAATTTGCAGAGAGGGAATGTCTGCTCCAGGCATAATGGTGCAAGCTGCTCCTGGACTAATGCGGCTGATGTAACCCCCCAGTCCCCCCGACCATGTGCGAGGCTGGCACCCCTTCCCCAGCCTCCCATCCAAGCTAGATCTGCACCTCTGTCACCGGGTAGATTTCCATCCAGGGCAGTCACGGGTGATCTAAGCCGCCAGGCACGGAGTTCATCTATAGAACCTGATCCATTCTGGGTGGAGGTGAGGACTGGAGCAACCAGGAGGTCATTTCACATCCATCAGACACACATCTCATCTGTTACCAGCTCAGAACTTGGAGAAGAAGAAGAAGGAGAGGAGGAAGAAGAAGAAGAAGAAGAAGAAGAGGAGGAAGAAGTAGAGGACAGTGAAGTGGCTAGTGGTGTCATGGAAGTTATGAGTCAAACCATGACCTCTGCGGTCTTGCTGCCTTCTGCTCCTTTTGCAGAGAGGCGCCTGAGCAAAAGAGAGAAGAACAGGATTAGGTGTCTGAGGAGGAGACAGAGGAAGAGGGAAAGATGGAGACAGAGTCAACTGCCCGAGAACAGACAGGTGAATAACTGACACACCTTCGATGAATACTTAGGGGAAATTGTTGCTTATGTAATCACTGGAAAAGCTCATGTCAGATTTTGGCCTAAATTGACAGGATATTTAGCCTAAAATAAACAAAAATATAAGGAACTTTTATTTAAATAACGTCCCTCTTGTTGGAGAATACGAGGACACAGCAAACTCTAAAGTTTCTAAAGTAATTCAATAGGATTTATAGCCAGGTACTTTAGATCATTTTAGCTCCAAATTGCCAAACTTAACCACTTAAAGATCTATTTACATTTGAAAATGGAAGGTCAATAGGGAAAAAAAGCAACTAAAAGCTTTTTTTGTGGTTGTTGTTGTTGTTTTTTTTAGGTGTTTGTGCTTTCGCATACTACAAGGAAAAGATAAGAGGTCACATGTGATGCTTAGACATTGCTACATTGCTTATACGTTACATTGGATTAATCTATGGCTCTTTGTGTGATTCTGTGTAGCTAATTGTGTATTTGTGTGTGTCTGTGTTTTCATTTCATCTAGACTCTGACTCTCAACAGCTTTATCAGCACCAAGCTCATCTCAATAGCCATTGTCTGTGTGGTTTAAAGTGGGGTTACATCTGAATTAGTTGCATGATGAGGCTTGGGCAGAGAGCCCTTCAAAACCAAGCAGACAAAAGAGCAGATTCTGTTTTGATTGGCTGCTGCGGCTCTGCAGTGACGTTGCTGAATTGAAATGATTCTGAATGCTGAATTACAGAAAGCTAAAACAGACAATATTCATCTTGTAATTGTAAAGAGTCTTGCTTATCATATTGTGTAGTGAGTTCACATTCTTTCCCTGTGTTCAGCCATGACATGACTTGTAGATACATGTAGGGTAATCTGCTCTTACAAATATATGGCACATGTGTCTGTTGCTTTTATGATGGTTTCTGCAGGATAGAGTAAAATACAGTAAGATGTATTCCACTAAGTCCTTCACAACTGGCTATTTACATTTCTGTTTATGCATGGTCTTTGATCAAACAGCCAAACTAACTGCATTCTACCTCTGGCTCTATTGTTAATGCACCAGAGTGATATTGATCTTTTAACCAGCTCTAGAAAAGACAGGGCTTTCTGGACTTGGAAACTTTTGTTTATTTATTCTGAGGTAATTGAATGAGCTTGTGTGATCATTTATCATCATCAAGGCTCAATGACTATGCACGCACTGTTCTTGGATCTGTCCCACTTGCTTCCACATTTACACTCACTCTCACCGGGGACAGTGCAGTCCATACAACATTTAAGCAGCCGCTGAGTGACTCTACTCCATTTGAAACTAAAAGAAATCCATTCACGGGATGGACAGCTTTTTTTTTTTCTCATTTACCCCTCATACTTTATGAGTGATATCAGAAGTTGAACCTCCTGGTCATAAAGCCTGGTTTATATTCCTGATATGTTTTTCACAAAGCGTGTTGACTATTTATTTATTTATCTATCTTCCTACCACCCTGCGTTGGCTTCATCCATTGTTTCGGTTTCAGCCTCTTCTATTTAAGTCCATATCAAGTTACTCTGTTCATGAGGATTATGTCCTGTTCCCCTGTTACATGCAGTATACCACAGGGCAAAGGTCAGACCGGATAAGTGTTGTTATCATCTAGTTTCCTGCAGGAAGTGGTTTTGTCATGTGGACTGGAGAAGCAATTAACAGTTCTGATTGCTCCTGTGCAGCAGCTGAAATGTGGTTTTTATAACTAATGAAGTTCAGCAGAAATGTTTACTTGAAATCCATATATTATAAATAATGAATTCACTCATGTACTGTATATTTGACATAATAACATGCATGTTGCCAGGAGAGAGGCTCGGTGTTGATGATCACTGGGAGCTGTGCACTGTTTTCTCTCTTCTGTGTTAATGACACACCTTGGGAGGCAGGGCTGGTGCAACAGGAAGTCCCTGGAGCTTCCCCTGGGTGAGAAAGTGGTAATTACTCTGGAAGCACCCTTAGGCTTTTTCTAGACCTCAGCTTCAGACACCAGTCCCCAAGAGTCTGTCACCACAGGTCTGTGGAGGAGGTGGGGGACTAGAGGAACTGTTATCAGACACTGTTCTCCAAACAAGTTCTGGTACATCCTTTGACATGACTAACTTGTACTTTGGAAGCTGAGTGTATGTTGAGATGCTGAGGTGCCTGACAGGAACACAACCTATGTGTTGAGGAGAAAAAGAGAGATTTGAACTGGGATATGTTGGGCTGTATGTTATTAAGGTGGATGACAAATTGTTTTAATATTATCTTAATGGGCTGGCTATGCATGACTCACATTTGTGAAGCTCATATGAAATACTTTAGATTTCCCAAGAATAAAAATGACAAACTTCAAAAGATTAACTTCTTGCAAAGAGAATGATATCTTAAATTAGGGCCTGTGTCATGTTCATATTGTTTAACAGTAACATATGAGAAAATGTGCAGTGGGGAGGTAGGCATTCAGTTGAACTCACACCTGATACACTCATGTCCTCACACATATTATATGGTGGAAGTGTGTGTCAAAGACATTTACACTCATCATAGAGAAAGTATTAAAAATAGAGTTTTCAAAGCTGAATCTCATGAGGATCCAAAAGAAAAAATGCTTACTTACTTATCATAATGCTAACACTGATGAGCCAAGCCTGACATGGAGAAGGATCAGGTCTTTGGCCTTTGGATCAAAAATAATTCATCTGATCATGTAATACTATGACATGGATTCATGACCTACAGTATATTTGCAATACTTCATACTTCTGTGGTTACTACAATACTTATTGATACATACTACAATACTAATTTTTCTAAATAATGAATAAACTTTTATATGGTCTTAGTATTTCATTCTTCTTTGTCTTGTTCTCTCATGTCTGTCCACACCCAGAGTTCAACAGGAAACCCATCCAGCAGCAGCAGTGAAGATGATGAGGATGTGAGCGCCGGGGACAGAGAAGGCTACATCTGCGCCGTGTGTTTGGACGTCTACTTCAGCCCTTACATGTGTCATCCCTGCAACCACATCTTCTGTGAACCCTGTCTGAGGACACTGGCCAAGAACAGCCCCACCAACACACCCTGTCCCCTCTGCAGAACAATCATCACACATGTCTTCTTCCAGAAAGGCGAGGCTGAATAATAAGATGAATAAACAGTCATCTGGTAGAATGTAGTTGTAACTTAAACCTGGTGTTAAGAGTAAATGCATACAGTACAGTAGGATATGTATATGACAGTGAGCCGTAACCTTTTACAGTTCTATCTACATGTGTATCCTTATGTGTGAAACAGATGACATCTAAGCTGCAGATTGTTCACAGGGCCCAGCTGCAGATGTCCCAAAGGGAGCAGGGTAGACCTTTAGTTCAGCGTTGACCAGATGAGTCATCAGGCCAAGAAGACAAAATCAAACACAAACTCATTGCTTTAATCTAGTGGTTTCTGACAGATATCAGAAGAGGTCTTCACTTCTCTACCTCTTTTCACTGGAAATTGCACTGCGTTAAAAAAAACAGAGGCGTGTGGAATGGGTGGTACCAGTAAACATGAAACTGTAAGCTTGTGTGTAATTCCTTTACAGTGGCATATTTATTAAATGAAGGTGCTGTAATGATTTGCTTTTGCACTTACAGTACATACCGTATCCTGACAAATTTTATACACCCTCATGATCACTGCATACTGATTACGTAAGACTGATTTGGACAAATCTATGAATAAGTGATGAAGTTCTGTGATTCACATTGGCCTACTTCTACATTATGTAGTGGAAAGTGAGCGACAGGGACACTGCTGTGGCCATAAAAAGGCAGAGTGGCTGTGGTTAGGAGGACTTCAGACACAAGAAGGGCCCTTGTTAGTGATTAGGTGACAAGGATTTTTAGATTACATTCTTATGTTGATTACCAAAGCCAAGGTCACATGCAAACATGCAAGGGAGACAATGAGAGAGTCTGTATCTGCCTATGTTGAATACAATCAAATATAATGTATTCAGGCTATCAAGAAGTATGGGTAGAAGTAAGATATTTGTTTGAAAGTATGATAATGTTTTTTCTCTTTGTTTCTCACAGAGCTAAATCAAACCGCGAGGACATTCTTCCCAAAGGAATATCTGTCCCGGAAACAAAACTTTCAGAAAGCAAGTTGTGCAAAATGGCCTCTCCCGAGCTGCAGAAAACTCTTTCGTATCTTTGGAGGCAAGTTTTTCATTACATATGCGTAAGAATTATGTCTGTTAAAGATAATTTAGCAAGATCAGTCAAAATATCTGTCAGTGTAGAAAAACACACATACACACATAGATCTGAAACAGAATGAAGACTGTTTTTGAATTCAGCAAACCATATATAAATGTGTAATTATTATTTAATGACAGTGACTCATTTGTAATTCTGCATCTTTTCTATGTGTAAATGTATGTTCTCACGACTCTCACAACTGCAACCAGTTTACCCTTAAAGGGGTTATATGTACTATCAAAGACAAGGAGAAGTCGTGCACCTTAATCTGTTTACAGCTGCCACAACCACCAAAATGTGAACACTACATGTGCCCAGATTGCATTGTTCACTAAATAAAGTGAAAAGCTAATTGTTTACACACATCTGTATAATAGTATCATCAATTTTCCATGAAAAAAACGGAGACACTGTATCTTAAAATATTCATGTGCTGCATCAGCTGATAGTTTACATTAAAGATCTATTTGCTTCACTCTGTTTTAGACAGAAAACAACCACAGTAAAACCATAAATCATCTCTTTTTCATTTTTTTTTGTTGTTGTTGTTAATAGCTGCACTAAAGATCTGTGTGGAATCATCCAAACAAGGTCAGAACTGTCACAGTTTAATCTGAACCGTGTATCATCAAACACCAGAAACTATAAAAACATAGAATAATAACTTTAACCTCATAATTAAACTCACCCATGTAGGAGAAATATGATGATTTCAGCATCAAATTCCTTTTTTTTTTCATTTAGAGCTGTGTCATGGTGAAAACAACAACAACGCTTCAAGCTTTTATCTCTTTGTCACTTTATTTGACTCTGAAAGTTGTTTCTTACGTGTTTTTAACCTAAACTCAGTGTTTGGATTTGCAGGAGACCAGTAGAGTGACTCACTACTCCCTCTAGTGGTCACAGGTCACATATGCAGGCCTGTGGCTGTGAATAAATTCAGTTCATATCTCCACAACACAACAGCATCACATCTTTGGCATAACTTCAGAACTCTTCATTCTAAACACTATAATGATAGTTTCAGGTCATTTTTTAATATTTTAAATTATAATTACTGCATATAACCCCTTTAATGGTGTATATATGATTATTTTTAAGCTAATGTTCATTCTTAAATACACATATACACAGAAATGCTTGGAAAAACTGAATCATATCTATCTAATCACAAAGCATGACTGTTTCTCAGTGCTCCAACTTTGCTTTGTTTTTTTTACATTGATGTTGCCTGTCTTTAAAGGATTGTTTGCCTAAAAACAAGTAACTGTTTTTGAATATGAACAAACTAGTTTTTTGGGTTTTTTTACATTTAATTTTCAAGCCCACAGTGATGTGATGCTACTCAAAAGAGACTTAAGGTAGAGTCATGTTAATGACAACCTGCTAAGATGCCCTTCTGTTCACTCCATTCAGGTTTCCAGAGGCAGTCCAGTCCCATTGCCAGACGTCAGTTCCCCCATGGAGGAGGCTATCGCATGGATGCTATGGACTTTGAGGATGACTCCCGTGGCTGGCGTTTTGACATGGACATGGTTATCATTTACATCTACTCTGTCAACTGGGTCATTGGCTTCTTCATATTCTGCTTCCTTTGCTACCTCTTCTTCCCATCTTTCTGATATTCAGAAGGAGGAAAGGTTGGTGTAATATAAGAGTAAATTTAAGACGAAGGAACCCAAGAGTAGCTAAACCTGTAGATGTATGGGAATAGGTAAAACAGAGATGTGAGGTTTAATGAGAAGTCACTGGTAAGTTTCAAGCAGCTGGGATGACTTGGTGGATGTACGACAGACAACAGTGTGGCCACTTCTTGTCTCTCACTAATAAATGATTGACATGTGAAAATGGTGTTGGAGATATTTGGGAATCCAGTGTTTCCTGATCTGATGCACATGAAATGGGAGTTACACAACTTGAAATGTTCCAGTAGGAAAAGAGTTTATTACAGCTTCTTGGCTGTATTGGTTACACACTGGAATCATGACATATTAATATGTCAGATTACGAAAATATCAAGTAAATATCCGGTTCATAAAATAACGATAACAATGTTTTGTAAATTTGACTAAATAGACACCAATCGATAGCACCCTTTGTAATGAAATGGTTAACTGTGCATCAAAAATAAATAAATAAATAAATAAAAGACTATTATATTTTGATACTGAGTTACTGGAGGTTGGAGATTCTATATTTACTTTGAAAGGTATCATATATTCCTGTGATGGTGTAATAAAATATTACAGCTTTTCCACTTCTCTGGTTCTTTGGGGTGAAATTATCCCCTGTGACTAAAGCACATTGGTGGACTTTTCCGTCAATACATAATCATACAAATGAATGAAAGCGTTTCCTCTGTGGTTCAGTGACCTTGGTTTTATGACTGTTTGGTTTTACGACCACCTGCTTTTAGGACCGTTATACACCACATCCAATTCTAATATCAGCTCCGTTTTAATAATACTAAACACAGTGAATCGACAAAATGTCTGTGGACTAGTTTTAGTTTTGTTTTTTTTAACTAGGGAGGAATTTGGTGTTAATGTTTTTGATTGTATTCTACTCTTATATCTACTACTTACAGTTTTTATAGAAACAAACTTAAGTATGTAAACTGAATTTAGAATTTCCTTTTTAGGAAATTAAAATATGTTTTATATTTTATTACCTACTAAATCAGTGCTTTTACACGAAAACATCTAATTGTATTTTCATTTCGAAGAGACTTTCTGACTTTGATCTTTGACCTTGTTTCCTCAACATGTTCTGATATATCACAACATTATAGTGCACTGTAAGGACATTTAGTTAAAACAAATTTTTTAAACCATTAATTATATACGTTTAAAATAGTAATAATAATAATAATCAAGTATATGATTACTTTTATCGGTGTTATCATTACTATTTGTTTGTCTTCTTTTCATCAAGATTATGCAAAAACAACCGATCCAGTTTTCATATAACTTGGTGGATGGGTAGGGCATGGGTCATGGAGGAACACATTAAAGTGTGAAGCAAATCCAGAAAAAAAAAAAGAATAAAAAAATATGTAAGACAAGATCCTGAATTATTTCCAATTTCCCTAGTAGTTTCATAATGAATCTTTTGGGACTTATTTATTATTTATTTATAAATCACTTAAGTACATTTGCATAGTATAGCAGCAGCTTGTGATATTTATTTCCATTCAATTTCAGTCACTCCTGTTTCCAATAAGAAGTGGAAAAAAGTGTGGCTTAGAAGTATGGCTTTTGACTTAATGCACAGATTTTTACATGAATACGATGGATTTACTGAGTGGCTATTGTTAAAACTAGCAAAAGGACAGAAGAGTAAAATCTATAGGAAATACGCAAAAATAATAGAACAACCCCAAAAACCAAATGTCAAAGTGACACAGTTGACATGAAACCACTCTGTGTGTTTTCCATCCTTCATTTACTGAATGAGTGTGTGTACAGGTGTGCGTCTCAACCACAAAAGGTTTGATAGCCCATTTTTACAATCACATAGTGATGTTAGTTTATAAAGAACATTTACCACATACATTTACCAGTTTATTCAATATATCTACTACTGAACTTCCACTTTAATAGATTCAGGCACACTAACGTTGTGGATAATGATACATATCAGGGTGGTGACACCAAATGGTACATCGTGGTTTAGGGCTGTGTCCTGGTTATAAATACTTTTGCAGGTGTTTTTTTTATTAAAATAGTTTTGATGGGTGCTATACTTTTCAATATGTCATGTGTCATGTTTTATTTGGATATGGATCATTTATTATTATTATTTTTTTATTATTATTATTTTTTTATAAGATGAGGCCAACGAGAAATTTACAAAAAATACAACTGCAAGTAGTCCATAACAACCGGAAAACACCTAGATCACTGTAAACTGTCCTGAAATACTTCACTAGTAAGGATACAGAGGAGCACACTGTCAGTTTCTCCATTGTAAGTGAAAAAGGAGGTAAAGTGGGCAGTAACCTGACTTTCACATGTTCCGGAGCTCATACAGCTCAGGGCGGGGGTCTGACTTGATGTGATCTATTAGTATTCCCGTCCTTTGGGTGCGCAGTGTTGCCAGCCACAGATCCACGTCAGGCCTGTAGCAACTGCTCGTATTCTCCTGCCTTTTCCAAGGTTAGAGATAGGCCTGCTCTGCAAACTGGAAACAGACGAAGAAAAATACACCATCACCAGGAATTAAGTTTTTTGAGCGTACAGATCTATTTTTTTTTCTGGCACAGAGGCTGGAAGTGTCGGCTGTTGGCTGTAAAATTGTGAGCGTGGACGTTGGCGGCGTTATTTGGTCTGTAGAAGGGGGTTGAGCGGCTAAGAAAAGATCCTTATCACCCGTTTTATTGGTGCTTAATGGAAACGCGTAATCATAAAAAATGGTTGCATTTGGAGCATATCCGTGAATGCGATCGTCTCCTGCCGACATCGGTGCGTCAGAGAAGACACCTCAGCTAGCTGGACTCTGGGTTGGGTGTGAAGTCTTCACTGTGCACCGTGCGCTGCTGGAGTGAAGGTGACTTGCGCCCCGTCGCAGTCAAGGCAATGCGGAGAGGAGTCGCAAGCCGTCATCCGGTACTTTTCCTGCGCTCCGAGGCTCGTCTGGGAAAATATTTGTTCGCTCTCCCACGCTAAAGGGGAGGAACGAGTGGGAAAGACATAACCACAATAATAACCGAGATTCCGTGCAGCCAGTAGTTGACGAAGGTGAACTGAGCGTAAACGGAGGAGGGAATAGGTGAACAGTGGTGCTGGGCGGTAAGGCAGGCAGGAAGGAAGAAAGTGGTGGAGTTTGGGGGGGAATAGACAAGAAACCCGTTCTGTATTAGGGCTGTTTTATTAGTGGATGTGTATGCATGAGTTCTGCATCGAATGGGCGCAAAAACCGCCCCAGATCCGCCGGGAACATCTTCCAGATCGGCAAGCCTCCTTACCGAGACCCACAGAGGAGGGAGAGCACCGAAAGTACCCGCAAAGCCCAGCGCGCTGTGGCCGACTGCAGAATGGTAGGTTTGCGACACGTCAGTGCCTGCATGGTGCCTCCGATAAGGAGAGCTGTGTTATTACCCCAGCGTGTCTTTGTTATAGGACGATCCACTATCCCGTGCATGCATGATGCACAGGCGACAGCTGTTAATAGCTGCACAAAGATTGTAACCCGGTCTGGGAGCCTAAAAATAGCTAGCTCTATGCATTTGCATTGCTTTGTCGAAGCCTAACAGATCATCTCGGCGTGCAGATTGACTGTGTGATTTGCATTTGGAGTATGGAAAGCTGCTGGTGATTTGGGATGATCTCCAAATTGCCAGAATTACAAGATTGTGTACGGTGGTGTGCGTGATCATGACACAGATGTCCTCTGTTATGACAGATTTCTATGTTGCCTATAGCCTATTTTTTCCGCTCCATACATAGGTGAGCGTCATGGAGCCTTGTGGTTCGTATACAGGAGTAAATCAAGATGATATGCATGAGTTGCACAAAATTAATGAGATGTGTATGCCCCACTATTAAGCCTTGAGGTTTTGCAAACAACCAAACTCAGCATAATGGGAAGGTAGGGGGGAAAAATCTGCATCTGCATGAGCTTCGGCTTTTACAGTTTCTACGTATGCTTTACTTTTTCAGGTTTCTCTCAGAGATCAGTGCCCTTTTATAAACGCATAACTGCAAGGTTGCATTTTTTTTCTTCAAATTCTCTTTCTGTTGAATGAACCTACCACCAGGGAACTGTGTTAGCAGACTACGTGTCCCCGGTGAACAAAAATGGGGGGAACAAATAAATAAAAACTACCCTTTCCTTGTTGATCTTGGCTGACACGTTTTCATGTTGACAAGTTAATATGCAGGCCTAAGCTATATGCTGTTACCATCATCACTGCAGGAGGTCGTCGATTGTTATTCTGCACTTATGTGACGTTCAAGTAACTGAGTCCATTTTCTTGCCTGTGTAACTTTATTGATTGTTTCATGTCATTGTAACACAGATCGTCCAAGAATTCAATACACTCGTTGCTCTGTACCGTGAACTGGTCATCTCCATTGGGGAAATAACCGTGGATTGTCCTTCTTTACGGGCCGAGATGCTGAAGACCCGAACTAAAGGCTGTGAAATGGCGAGAGCGGCACACCAGAGTCTCTCCTTGATATCAGGGTGAGTATAGCACCGGCGCTGTCCATGGTGCTGGGAATTAGTCTGAGAGGAGATATCCATGGTGCTGAAAGGGAGAGACTCACCAAATGGGACGCTCAGCAACACCGCTGCGCCTAAAGTTGTAAAGTAGCTAAATTTACCAAAGCACATCTCTTATTTGCATAAGCATCCCCATTTTAGGCACATGTAGTTAAGCCTGCTCCTCCACACTTCAAAGAAATTACACAAGTGTCTGCTCCATTAGTGTGAAACGTGTGCGTCTGAGGAGGGTAAAGAGTTTTGGAAAACACAACATGACATCAGCTTTTAAAAACCATCATATCTCAAATTTCTAGCGGGACAGCTTTACCAGGAAGCAATCAAAACAACATACCACATCCCATTAGCTGGGCCTAAAACGTTAATGCATGAAGTGGAATGAAAGTGGAATGCTTCCCAGGGCAAAAAAATCAGACATAGCTGCTGATATGAATGCAGAGTCATTGACTTTGTGCATTGTTGCGTTGAACATACAGTTCTGTGCCTTTTTTTAATTTCTATTTTTTGTTTTGTCTTGTTTTGTTTTTTGTTTTGTTTTGTTTATGTTATGGTCATATGAGGATTCAGAGGAGAATATTTTTGACATTAGAAAGTCTTTACTGAGATGCTAAATGCACAGTATGTAAAAATAATTTTTACTATAACAGCAGCTACAATATGATGATAAAGTCGAGGTGTGATAATTATATTTAAAGTTATTTTATTACCTTTTGTATAATGAATAAATGTGCTAGCCTGTTTATTTAAAAGGTGTTGGGGGGCATATAATGAAATTTGATACATGTACTCACTTGATCTGCACTCTCCAATGAGCACAACATCTAATCTACATTGGTGCCAGTGCAAGAAGGGCAAAGTGAGGCCTGGGATTTGAAGGTCTTTAGTGAGGCTAAGATGCCAGCAGACTTGGCACCCTCAAACTTACTTAAATAACAATTGGATAGACCGAAGCCAGCGGTAAGAGAGATTTGGTAGCTGCCAAAGCCAAAGCACCGCAGTGGGAGTCACAGATTCAGGTTACATTAGCTAACAGTAATGCTTGCATTCCTTATAAGTGGCGTGTAGCTTTAACGTAGATCAGTAAAATCACAGAATGCCCTCTAAATACTGGGCTGCACAGATTCAGAACAGTGCTCAGGCTGTGCTCTACTCTGGACTGTAACCTACTTCCAGTCTCAATAATTAATTCGGTAGCTCTAAAGTATGTTACACAGCATAAGTGATTAAAGAATGCATATCCTTCACTGTCTGTTACATGCATGACAAAATATTACCATTTAAAGTGTGGAGGCTTTACAGCACATGTGCGTGACAGATTCATATGGTAAGCCAGTAAACATGTCTGGTGCATATTTTCCTGCAGATACATGGTCATCCCAGTTGGTTTTATACAATGGATTTAATAACATTTATTTCAATCTTTGGAAAAACATTGCAGTTTACAGTGTAGATCAGTCATGCTATGTACTGCCCACTAACCTGTCCCTAATAGATGAGTGCTATTGATATTTGTCATGTGCTTTAATTTTATGATACTGCTGCTGCTTCCACAGAAAAGAAGACAATACAACAGCTTCTATAGAACTCTAGATTTCCCCACATACTTTTCTAAACCTCTTTCGCTAAAAGCTTTCCAGGCCATTTTAATGTCCATCTTTACTACTAGAAACACAGCGCTTGAATTAGACAGAACAGATCATTCCCTTTAATCAAATAAAGCCACAGCGTCTGAATGGTTTGAGTGATGCGGAGCCTCTTCAATGTGCTAGAGGAAAGTTGCTAAGCAGGATAGCACCGATGACAGCTGCGCTTTAGCATCAGCGCTGTAGAAGGCAGCACTGTGACAAAAAAAAAAAAAGGGATGAGAGAACGGCTCGCTATTTGATGAGGCGAACGCAACAGCATGATTTGTGTGAGAAATATTTGTACCAGGTGCAAGTTTCACGCCTTTCATTGCTGTCACTTTCCCATGTGATATCGCACCCACTGAATATCACCTGCTGTAGTTTCCCCTTGAATACCAGATTTATATGCCTGTGAAGCAACTGTGGTGCCTCATAAATGCGAGCGATCAGCTGTGTAAATAAAAAAAATAATCAGATGGGGATTTTATGTTTATGTTTGAACTTCTTCAGGGCATTTTATTTATATTCTCAGACAGTTTAGTGAGCTAAATTTGAACACCCTGCCTGCATAGTAACATAATCAAGTAAATGCATGTGTCAGTGTTGTAGCTTTGACCTTGCGTGCTGCTGCCATAAAGCAATGGAAAGAAGTAGCAAGAATCACTTTGCTCCTATTTATCATCAGTAATGCATGTTTATATAGACTTTATTTTTCAGTTCATAACCTTGATCTTAGTTGCAGGTGGTATTAAGCATTTCAAGGTGTCATCCAGGTGATAAAACATGCTATCGCAAGCACACCCGGTAGCTATTTTGACTGTTATCTTAAATAGAAGATGTTAATAGTTGAAAAACGTGTAATATACCTCTTTTACATACTTTTACAAACCTAATGTAAATGAAATCATCTCGTTTCACAAGAAGAAGATCACACCACTTGACTTGAGAAGATCACATCACTTCCACATGATACCTGACTTATTAAATCTGATAAATTATGTATGATGATGATTTTTTTTTACTTGTTTCCATAAACTGAAGCAGGATAAAAGTTTTTCTTAATTTTGCTGATTCTGACTATTTTTCCATTTCAGGCCAGAGGATGGGGAGATCCACCCTGAGATCTGCAGGCTCTTCATCCAGCTGCAGTGCTGTCTGGAGATGTACATCACTGAGATGCTGAAATCTGTCTGCTTGCTGGGCTCCCTGCAGCTCCACAGGAAAGGTTAATACATGAAAAAAAAAAACATGGCAATTATGGCTTTTAACTATGGAGCCTGAGTGTGTGTGTGTGTGTGTGTGTGTGTGTGTGTGTGATCACATGTGTGCCAATGTGTGTGCTATATTTGTAGTTTTTAGTACACATTTGTGCCAGTTTCTCTTTTTTTCCTATTTTGATTTGTTGTGCAGATGTCCAAATGTATGCACAGATTTAATTACGGTTAATTATTTATAGACAGTGTTATTTTATGTATATTATTATGTAAAACTTCCACTTGAACAACCTATTCAGCACAACCTGAATACCTGCAAATAAAAAAACAAACCAGTCCCTGTGTACCTTTTAGATGAATGATGGTCACATGACATGACGGGTAATTTTAGGTCAGCTCTGGACTCGCTTCAGCGGAAAACTGTAATATAGTACAGTACTTCCCCTGCCAATATTTTTTAAGTGTGTGGTGACGATGAGTGTTTTTGTCTGCCTGCTGTCTGTGTGCTGTAGGTAAGGACTCCTGTGGTCCTCTCGGAGTCGACAGCAAGATAGAAGAGAGCTCAGACATCCCCATCCTAGAGGATACCTCCTCCTCCCCCACCGACTGTCCTCAGCTCTGCTGGTTGGTGGCCACCGACATAGAGAACATAGAAAAGTGGGTATAGAGACCGAGTGTATGATCAAATTGTTCTGTAGTTGCTTTGTGTTTGTTTTTGGAGCAATAAGTAGTCAGACTTCTATTCATGTTTTCAGGTGATTATAATGCCACAAAGAAATTAACATTAATACTTATAACTGTAAAAACACTTCTTACATATTACATATTTGAATTCATTGTTTAAAAATGTTTTGTGGCTAACATGGATTCTACTGTAATTACTAGATGACAGTTTCATTATATTTTGACTCATTATGCTTGTGTTTATCAAATAGCAGTCCAATATATGTAGAATCCAATATTTTAAGCATTATAACATTGTTTTGTTTAGTTTAGTTTTTTCATCAGTGCTGAGATGTGTAAGTGATTGTTGATACTTGAAAATACATTCAGTGGCAGCCAAGGACACCTGTGAAAATAATTCTTATTATACATACATCTTTGTGTTAAACAGACTACAAGTTAAAATCATTTTTAGATAATTATATGACAGTTATGGACCAGTGCTATAGAAACACTACATAAACATGTGTATGTGTGTGTTTTTGACAGAGACATGAGGGAGATGAAGAACCTTCTCAGTAAACTCAGGGAGACAATGCCTTTACCACTGAAGAACCAAGGTAAGACAGTTGCCCTCCTACAGGAATCTTAACTTCACAGAAGAACTTTTTTAGTCACTAGAGAGTAATGATGCTGTGAGTAAAAGTAGTGATTTTGGCTCCAGAACAGTGTCATATTGCAAACCTTCTAAGCTGGTCTGTGTGTTCTTGTGCCCAGATGACAGCAGTTTGCTGAACCTGACTCCCTACCCACTGGTCCGACAGAGGAAGAGGCGGTTCTTTGGGCTCTGTTGCCTAGTAACCAGCTAAGGGCCCCGCCTTCGTGGGTAGGAGGCAGCAACAAAGACACCATTACCCACTGTCCTTCACCACTTGTGTCTCCCACCAATCTTACTGCCATTTTCAAATAAATTGTCTCTTTCTCTTTTTTTTAAAGGCTGCCCATTTTATAATTTTATTTTGTAATACAAAGAAGAATTGTAATTGCAATGTAATGAAAACAAAAGTCATGAACATATATTTTAAGATATTTTGCAACAGATTTTCCCTTTTTTGGTAAATGAAGTCAGATAATTGCTTGTCCAACGTAAAAGAGAATGAGAGGTCATTTGAAAAAAAAAAATGTCAGTGTTCAATTACTTCCACAAACCTGAGTGAATGGAATGAGGATTCATGTTTTAAAGGGAATATTATTGTCCGTTTTTGTCAGAAGCAATGTGATAACTTCTGAAAAGCCTCCAAATCTGTACGGATGGCACTTGCAAAGACAAAGTTATGCCCTCTTCTCTCTAAGCAGAGATGATGGGTTTGTGCAGAGTAAGTTTGTTGTGTATTACAGTCTCTGTTTTCTGTTTCTTGCTGTTTTTCTTCTTAATGTACTTAATTTAGTCTTCCATAAACCAAGAACCTATACCCAACTTTAACTTTTCAGCTTCAAAATGGAATATATGATACAATATTCAAAAAGAGAACTTCTTTGCACACAATATCTATCTATAAATCAAGACATTAGACTTGTATATACACATACTCTTTACGCAATGCTCTAAATTATTCTGAAAGATGGAGTTGGCTAATGATCTGTTGGTCAGTATCAGGGTGGGGTGGGTTG
>JAPQRQ010000028.1:30664337-30677367 GCA_037367365.1 Apogon talboti
CCCTACCCATACCACTAACCCTAACCCTAAACGATAACCCTACCCCTAACCCTAACCCTAACCATAACGTTAACCATACATTTAACCCAAACCCTACCCCTACCCCATACCCTAACCCTAACTTTACCCCTAACCTTAACCCTAACCCTACCCCAAACCCTAACCCTAACACTACCTCAAACCCTAACCCTAAGCCCAACCCTAAACACTAACCCTACCCCAAACCCTAGCCCTAACCCTAAGCCTGTCCCTAATCCTAACCCTACCCCTGACCCTGCCCCTAACCCTACCCATATCCCTAACCCTAACCCCTACCCCTACCCCAAACCCTATTCCTAACCCTACCCTTAACCCTAACCTCAAACCCTAACCTTAACCCTAACCCTAACCCAACCCCTACCCCTACCCCTACCCTTAACCCTAGCCCTAACCCTAACCCTAATCCTAACCCTAACCCTGCCCCAACCCTAACCGTAACCCTACCCCTAAATAAAAAATTAAAATTACAAAATACAACTATTAAAAAAAATACAACTATAAAAAATTCAAAATCTGATGGCACAGATTTACTTCCACATTTTTACACTAATACAAAAAGAAAATATGTGGTTGTCAATATTTTATAGATTATTATGATATTATTTTACTGGTCTGACCCACTTTAGAACCTGAACTAAAAGAATTTTGACATAATTCATTTTTAATATCTTCAGTGTAATTTTTGCATATCACAAATTCATCCCACGTTTATATCTGATGGAAAGCTGAGAAATTGCATTTTACTTCTTTTATTTCAAAGTATTGATAGGATAAATGGCTCAAATGTTATTAAACATTTTAGATCAGTAGATGCTTTTAGTCACTGGTGACTGGTTAGGTCTTTTGGAGTTAAAAATGCAATTTTTTATGCATCTGTTGTTATTAATAATAACTGATCTCAAATGAACCTTAGTGATTAATTTAACTGCAAACATATATACTTTTTATACTAAATATCTGGAATAAATATGGCAAAATGGTGAGACAACTTTAAGTTGCTCATAGATTGACTGTCTGTTATTTCTCTCCCGATAATTCATGGATTCTTACCTATCAGTTGTTCAGTTTCCGAATCAATCTTGATGAGGACTCTCAAGGAGCCTCCTAAGAATCCCTCAGACAGGTAGTGTGTTCCAAACCTCTCCAAAACATTCCTGTAGGCTGCGTAGTTGTAGACCACTGGAAGTTTTGTCAGTGCCTTCCAAAAATCCTCAGATATTGTGATGTACTGAGGAGAGTTAGTCTGGAAACGAGCTACCTCGATGTCATTCTTTAAAACCAACAGTCTTTGGTTCTGTGAAGGGAGACAAAAATCATCAGTTTCTTTTTTTTTTTTAAGCCTGAGTGTCAGTTCTGTTTGTCGCTCCATTTACTCCATTGATTAACATTGCCTGTAATCAGAGACAGGGACGATATGATGGTTTTTACATACCTGGGTGTTGACATTAGACTCATGGAAGTCATAGTTGCGATATCCACGTGTGGTTCCATATACAGTCTCTCTCTTCACAATGTCCTTAGCATAGTGCCACTGGCTGCTGAAGATCTCATCACTGAAGTCATTCTGAACATTACTCTGAAAACACAAATCAACAAATCCTATCAAAAGAAAATAGTAAAAAATAAACAGCTTTATCATCAAAGGTTTGTGGGTTTTTCCAACATTAACCCTTGTGTAAATAAACTGAATTAAATAAATAAATAAAATGTTATTAATGTTCATGTGTCATTTTCATTTTAAGGTAACACTTGCACAGGATACAAAAAAAGACAGAAAAACACTTAAAAAAACTTTCGTACACACAATATTTGTCATTAAATATTGGTTATATGTGATTATATTATAAACGTTTGTTTTTTTTTATTATTCTTCTGTATGTTTGATACATATGGTGAATTGACAATAATTCCAACTTTAACTTATATGTAATGTGTTTATGTCCATTAATACTAGTGAACCCACAGGAAATTATAACCCTACCCTGCAGTTCCACTCAGCTTCATTAAGCTTCTTAGTGCTTTGAGCTCATACTTTTATGGTCCTGTAACACTGGTTCAGTTCAAGAGTCTCATCAAGTTTGTTTTGAGCTGTAGGTCACAACTGTTTTGAGTAAAAAACACTCTGATGTAACATCTAAAGTGCTAAAGCAGGAGGAATTCATTTCATGAGCTAGTGGACAAAGACTGTGCACTTTGGACATATTTTTCTTTCATAATATCAATATTGCCATTTTTAGTTGCTCAAGTACATTTATAATTAATATTTGTAAAATGTAATATTCATTGTTTGGCAGGCAGAGTATTTTTTTTCTTAATAGATGATTCTGCAGGATTGAATTTTATGTGTTTAGAGCTGTTACTATTCTGTTATGTAAAAGAAAGCTGAGACACTGAAAAAAAAAGACACAAACAAGCTGCCAAAATCAAAAGGAATGCAACAAAACCTTCCAACATCTGGTTACTGGCACAAACAAAGTGTTGAAAATATTGTAAGATGTTTGTGTGGCCTCAGCAATAGTGAATTCCTTTGAGAAATGTTAAATGTAAAGAAAAGAGTCATTGTGCCAGTTAATGCAACCGCAATAAATCATTATTTTTCAAGTGACCCACCAGAAAATTGTACTGAAGGGCATTTTGGGGCACTCTGTAGACGGTGTTGTGGATGTTGCTGTATAAGGTGCGACACTGGCCCCCAAAGCTCTTTGCGTTGATCACACTGGCCCTCCACTGGCCTGACACCACATCAAACCTGAAGAAACCACAAACTATCAGAGTAGCAGACCATGGTACATGTGAGATTATACACACACAAGGATTTGTTTATGGTATTATCTGTATTACATGTGATATTTTCACCATATGCTAGTAGAACAGCTCCAGTGGTGTCAACTCTATTCACTGATTTGGGCCCTTACCAACTCTTCAGTTGAGAGTTAGATCTTGTGAAGACCATAGTATGTGCAGTAAGCTTTTAAAGAAACTATTTTCAGGAGCTACTTTTGACTTCCATTATGTTTTTCCATTTAATTTGTCACATTTGTAAATGTGTCTATGTCTGGAATAGTTTCTTACCCTAGTCCCAGGAGCTCAATGTTAGGTGGAAGAGTTGACACATGACATATAATGTATCTTTGGAATGGGTCACACACTTGTTCATCTGCTAGATCTTCCTCACAGTCTTGATCTCCATTGCACACTAGTGACTGGCTGACACACTTCCCTGCAAATGAAAGGACAGAAAGAGAGGTAGAAATAGTAAAATGACTGTTATTTATGTGTGGGTTTTGGAATGACAAAAGTCCATTTCTTACCTGATCTACATCGAAACCTGTCTCCACATCCATCCTCTAGGGGGCAGCCTTGTGTGGTTTCACAGGGCCTGTTCTCTGTTTGCCCTCCCTCACATGGGCTCCCTCCAAATTGAGCATAAACTGCAATGGCTCGGCTTCTTGTCTGTAAGTGTATCCAAATGGAAACATGTCAAAAAATAAATAAATAGATCAAATAAATAAATAAATAAATAAATAAATATAGGTCATATGATGTAGTTCAGTATTTATTTCAAATAAAATCTTAACACTTCTATAAAGTATTGTGGCTAAAATTATATTGTTTGATAGTTGTTAGATATGGGTTTAAAGTGTAATATAATATTCATGTATATAGAAAATGCTCTTAACCTGTAATCTGGTGCAACCATCACACTCTGACCAGTCACCATAAGGTCCCCACTCACAATGAACTTGCTGGTTACAAAACCTTTGAGATGAGATCAAATATGAAGCAATATGTATGCCCGTAAAGTTGGAATACTTTTGTTTTTCAGACACATTCCTGTTTTTATTTTTATTTATACACATCGTTAATCACCTTTGACCTGGTGTAATGATTACATACTGAGTCCCCGTTACACTTTATCTACCAAGAATAATTCATATTGTCATAACTATTTCATGAGAAGAGGTAAAAATATTTTATTCCAACTTCATGGTAACAGTGTATATATACAGCACAGTACAAGAAGTAATTATGTTAAAAAATAAAGTAAAGGGAAAACTGATTTACCCTTCAGGAATGACCAGGAATAACAGCCAAGGCAAACATCTGAGACAGGCTTTTAAAACCTAATGCAACATGAAAAAAGAGAATAGATGTAGTGAAGTGGATATTTTCTATCTACATTATCAAAGTAAATGTGGAGATCCACTGTAAGACTCTCAGATCCTTCATTTTTACACCTTTGAAAAATTTAATGTTTAACTTATCCTATAATGAAATATAAAATGTACTTGCCTTCATGATGAGTCAAGAAAACCAACCAGAAGAGTTAAGCAGAGACTTCCACACCACTTCTTGTAAGGACCATGCCTTTCCTTGGAAATCATTAGATAATGGTGTGTGTTTGTGTGTGAGAGTGTGAGAGTGTGTGTGCCGGCACTTGAACTAACATGTGTTCTGCTTTATCTCATATTCTGCCAAAAAAAAAAAAAAAAAGAAAACTCAACAGTGAATTGTTTTTAAATCAACCACAGACTCCCTTTGGCGCAGTAATCTCTCTAATAACATACTGTGGTCATTTTCAGAACTGATTCCATGACTTGATATTGCTCAACATAACAGAAACAGGCATTTTCCTTTCAATAGCAGCACAAGCACAGTACAGATACTTTGAATACATAAATAGTTAATCTCACATTTGGAGGACGTAGGCATAGTTTATTTTCTAAGACACAGCTCAGCCAAAAAAAGCCTCACATACAATATTTCACTGGAACACCTTTAGCTTAAGCTACAGAATGCATCGTTTATCCTCACAATGCTTACGCAATGCTACAATAAATGTCACAACATGTATTTCCATCCAGATTTGCATTAATTTTTCCACAACCATTGTGTTGATAATGGGAGAATTGGACTGCTGCATAAAATATTTTTCATCACACACAATAAACAACACTCAAAGATTCGCAATGGGGTTCAGGTCTGGACTCCATCCATGTGTGAAAATGGTGTCTCATGCTCCCTGAAGCACTCTTTCACAAACTGAACGAGCACAGTGATTCCTGGAAATGTCCATTCTTTCTGCTCCTTTGCAAATTAATTGTGATTTAAGAAATGGGAAGCTACTCACTGTGTCAGTTGGGGTTAAGAACTTGTTTCCAGTTAAAATGTATTCATCACTTCAGTAAATATCCATTGGTAGGACATGAGCCATTTGCTTAGTGTGGACTAAACAGGCATTGTTCTGTTTTGTTTGTTAAGGAGAATTTTATGTAACATTTTTCCAAACACTGAATTCAGTTTGGTATCTCTTGGTCAACGGTTATTGTCTGTGATATGGTCAAATTCATATTTTAGGTGGGATTTATAGCAACAGTGTAAGGGTCTCATTTTGTCCATATGTGCATATTTTACTATAGATGTAATACCTGGAAAGCATCAGCACACTGTATGTTCATGGGGGCTCAATAGATCAACTTGTCGACTGCCTTTGTTCATCGCTAACAAAAAAGAAGTATCATCCAGATCATCCCTACAGAAAGGTTTTCTCCTAATGGAAGTTTGTTTTTGTTCCCCTTCTTCCATATAATAATCATCATCATCATCATTTTCATCATCATCATCATCATCATCATCGCCACAATCATAATAATAGTAGTAGTAGTAATAATAGTAATATGTAACATGTAAAACAACAATAATATGAATTTATGCTCCTTAATATTCTTTTTAAGAATAGTGACAGAAGCATAGAGGTGAGTTTCATTTCCAATTAATTTGTAAGGCAGTGTAATACCACCCTCCTATACACTTTTAATCAGTTATATAATAATATTAAGAAGAAGAAGAAAAAGAAGAACAAGAACCGCATATAGGTTGAACCTTGTAACAGAAACACACAGTAGGATATGAACATAAACACTGGTGCTGAGCTGTGATTTAGTCCAATAAACACTGGAGGGCAATAGAGATTTGAAAATGATTTTTCTGACTTTGCTTGAATGTGTTTCAGAACGGAGCAAATTTATGGAAATGGAACATACAGTAGATTTTACAGCTGTAAAGATCTCATGGAGAACAAAACTCTTAACGGATCAGAAGGATGCAGCTACAGGGAAAGGATCGAAATCACATTCAACAACATTAAATGTTGACCTTAATGATTCGTCCTTATGTTAAGAGAGACAGGCCAAATGATGAAGTCTGTGACAGTCAGCATCTTGGCATAATGTAGCTCCAGGGAGTCATCTCTTGCAGCCAATTTGAGATTTTCTAAAGGAAGCGTTCCCATATTTATATGTGAAATCCACATCTCTGTCTAATTACAGAGATATATCTGCTGTCACAGTCTGAGAGTCATGCTGTGCATATCTATCACATACTGGTGTCTCAAGAGGAAATAACACTGAGTTTGACTGTTCAGATGTAATGTTTTTTGGCAGCCACGAGCATGTCAGGCTGCTTTAGTGAGGGCTGACTCCTGCCTATCATTTGTAGAAATAAGCAACAGACATTTTCCTCCTGCCTACGAATCTATATGCTAACAAATTCATGCAGTCCTTCAATTTAAAATGGACCGCAAAAGACAGAAAAACAGTGGGTTTTTTTTCCTCACAGTGCCACTGATATTTTGGAAATGAGAATACATTTTCTGGTTCAGAACTGATAACAAGAGCATAAAAAAGAGCAAATTAGAAAACACAAGCTCAAACAAATACTTTGCACACACAGTCTGAGTCATTCACTCACTGAAAAATGAAGCACCCTGAGGGTAAGCATCTTATTTCAGAACTATTTCCCAGGTACAGCAATTTTAGAGCAATGCAGGAAATTGCCTAGCATTTCTACCTGACTGTCATCTTACGATGAGGAAGTGAGGAAGGTGATCTTCCATCTAAAAATACTGAATTGTACATTTTTATTCAAAGCAACAGGTACTGAACAGGAGCATCTGAGCGAATAATACACTTTAGATGTCATTAGTCTTTCTGAGACCAATAAATTGTTAAGATAAATTGTTCCAGGTCACACTAGGAGCTGAACTCATGCATGAGTTGAATAGAAGACTATTTCTGTACTTCTAAAATGGACAGCCAACGCTTAGCGGCTCATCTACTGTACAGTGGTGAGCCAAGTCCCAGTACCTCTGGCTAGAATAACAGTTGGCTCAGACAAGAGGTCACCAGACCGTGTCCTCCATTAGTGCCGCTTCTGTGGGTCTCATGATGTTCAGAGGGCCGTCTTTGACCACCATCTGCCCTGGAAGTTTGGTCTGCCAGAGAACAGCAGCCCACTAGGTTTAGACAGAGCAAATTAATGAATGAGCGTGCAGCTTCTATGCCTACTCGCCTTCTAAATGTATCCTAGAGTTGAGCATATTTGTTTGTCATTATAGTGATATGTAAAACCACTTCTGGCTCATTAACCACAGTATTCTAGCTAATTAAATATAATTCTAATTACTGTCTTACGGTTGCCCTTGCAGTTGTTAAATAAGTTAATGGAGAAAATGCACATTCACTGGCCACTTTATTAGGTACACCCTACTGCAAATATCACATGGCAGCGATTCAGTGCATTTAGGCATGTAGACATGGTTAAGATGAGGCCCTCAAGCTCAGACCAAGCACCAGAATGGAGAGGAAAGGTGATTTAAGTGACTTTGAACATGACATGGTACCAGACAGGCTGCTCTGAGTATTTCAGAAACTGCTCGTCTTCTGTGATTTTCACATACAACCATCTCTAGGGTTTACAGAGAGGCCAAAAAAAAAATAGTCAGTGAGTGGCAGTTCTCTGGGTGCAAATGTCTTGATGATGGCAGAGGTCAGAGGAGAACAGCCAGACTGATTGGAGCTGATAGAGCAGCAACAGCAACTCAAACAACCACTCTGCTTACAACAGGGGTGTGCAGGAGAGCATCAGATGAACACAACACATGGAAGTTTGAGGCAGATAGATGACAGCACCAACATAAACGCTCACCAGCCACGTTAGTAGGTACACCCAGTGCTAGTAAAGTGTACCCAATAAAGTGGCCAGTGAATGTATTTTATGACGACCTGTGATGAAAAAGGTCGAAGACCGCCAGTGGTCTGTCTGAATCACTGGCTCAGACACAATGACACAGTTACTGTAACATTTTTAGCTCTGCCTTTTCTCTCTGTGTCTGCTCGCTGGGTGTTCCTTACCCCCTCCCTTTGGCCATTTTCTGTTTTCATGTCTGAATGACTAAAAGAATCATTACAATTCCCAGTGTCCCCTTGTCGCCGATAATGGATCCATCACGGTTGACTTAATAATAACTTTGCATCCCAGTCTCATTTTGTTTATGTTCTACAAAGTGACAATTTTTTTTCTTTATTGCAGTTTTTTAATGCTTATTTTAATGTCTTTTTCAGCGTCAAATTGCACCTTGTTTTACTGTGATTTTGTCCGCAGACATATTACCACCCTGTGTTGTGTTACTTCATGACTAGACCTAGGAGAGCATGGTAAAATTATTCTACCTCCTCCTCCTCACACTCGAAACTTTTCTGAAACTGCACACCGCACTACAGTCCCTCTTTAAACTGTCTGAATGCCATCATCCATCTCTACCTCCTACACCTCTACCTCCTCCTCATCTGTGTTTGCTCGTGTCTGCGCGTTGAAGAAAAAGACAGACAGGCACAAACATGTGCCCATGCACACGATAACAGCGCATTTGCATTTTTGTCAGAAAATAATTGTTTCAATAAAATCCAAGGACATTAAATTATGCGCCTTGTCATTCTCTTGGGCCTTGAAAACATTATAAAAGACCTACAGTCCAGTAGAAAATAGCATGCAGCACTTTCAAACCAAATAAATCCCACAGGAAAAAAAAGATTAACAGATTTTGCATATATTGTGTGAAAAATGTAAACAATAAAGGGCATAAGGCAAGGCTTTTCATCTTAGTTTGCTTAGTCTTAACCCTGAATTAACCCTGAATCAGTGAATGTAATGCAGCATTAAAGCCACATGACTAAAGGTCAAATGAACTCAATGAGATTCCAAAAGACTGAATATAAACACACACACACACACACACACAGAGGCACTCAGCTTCTGAGCTGTTTCCTATTTGTGAGCAACACCTGGCTACAGAATGGCAGATGCCGAATTACAAAACACAGTCTCAGCAAGGTCACCCTGAGTGTTTCTACCCACCCACCTCCATCCTCATCGTCCTGGTAACTGGATGATTTTAGGATGCAACTCTGAATGCTGCGTTTTAAAAATGCAAAGGCATTATAGATTAAAAGCGCAGAATTATTAAACTAACATGAAATTATAATGGGTCAAAAAAAAATTACCAACCAAGCAACCAGTCACTGCACAACAAGCCAAAAACCAGTTAAGAAACGATACTTAGCCGTTCAGTAGGCATAGAAGCTTTATTTGATCTGCCATTTTCCACTTAGAACAGAGTCACTTTGATATAAACAAAGGTTTGGGTTTTACAACAGCAGAGGACTCTTTGCACACCAGAACAAAAAGGCAATGACAACAGTTTGGACTAGGGAAGACACAAATGTCCTAACAACACAATTTGCAAGCAAAGTCTGCTTATTTGTGTGAGTTCCTTCTTGATGGATGTTGGGCAGTTGTGCAACATTAAAAAAAAATGATTTAGTTGAGGATTTGTCTTAAAGGGTTGAAACCTCTCCAGCTGAGATGTACCCATGCTGACAATAATCAAAAAAGTAACAGAACAGATCCGAAAACATGATAAACCTTGTTGTAGACCAAAAACTTTTTGGTTTATGCACAAAACTTAAGTGCCAAATAAATACGGAAAACAAGAAGTATAATGATCAATTAGTTAAGGTATAAGTTTAGAAATGGTTGTCAATGACTCTTCGCAGGAATTTAAATAATTTACAATTTATCGGCAGTACAATATTTGCAATTACAGTATGTACAAACTTTTCACGATATAAAACATGTTAACAGGAAACTACACTCAAGTAAAAGTAGTACTGTCTGAACTCTAAAACTTGAACTCATTTCCACATTGAAGCATACAAATACAAACATGACTTTCTAGCTGATACTCAGTCACTCAATCACATGAGACTGTCAGAAATGGCACAGTTACACACAAGACACATACATTCACAAAATCCAAACAGTTGAGTTTCCTGTTTTGGTTTACATTACCAAACTAGACAATACATTCTCAGCAGAAAATGCCACACGGATCATTATGTGTGTGGAAGTTTGACAAATATGCAGCTTTGTTACATGCATAATGTGTAAACCCTTGCATTTAAAAACGTTTCTGGGTGTCATTTCAATGTCATCATAAAACAAACTTTGCAGGTTGGAGAATGAAATGCAGGGAGTACAAATAAACAAAAGACATGTATTGCACCTTTAACACAGCAAAAATGAGCAGATCCATAACTGTGAAACCATCCATAACCATCAAAGGGCAAGAATAATCATATTATTTTCTTTGTGTCAAAGCACTCGGGTCATATCAAAACCTTCTGAATCCAAATTATGTTTTCCTTTAAAGGGGTGTTAACTTAATACCGGTTATTATGAAAGACAAAATTCAATAATACATCTCTTGATGACTCATATGCTGCACTACAGCACTAAGTATAGACGTATACAGGGAGTGAGCATTCAGCAGTGTAAACAGACTGTGGACACACTCTTACACCCAGATGTACTTTATTTTTATACTTGGCTATCATTCAGCACCCACCACAAAATTCAATCAATTTGTCCTGCTAGGTTTCAAAGGATTAGAACTGACTAGTGGTATTGATTAGATTCCTAATTGCGCCAAATGAATTATCTTTATTTTATTTTGGAAAGTACCTTGCTGCAAACTGTAAATGCTTACTTTTTTTTAAACAAGTGACACAGAAAATGATTGCCTCATTATTAGATGCAGAAAAAAACTCAAGTGCATATATCTTGATTGGTATATCTGTCTTTGCTCTCTCTGTCTTTGCCAATCAGTATATAAGATGGAACACTCCGGAACAGACGTTAACTGGAGAGAGAGACATTGCTGCTCAAAAAAAGACATGGAGAATGATGAAGTTGTGACAATTGGAAAGAAAATGAACGTTAACGTGCTTAGGAAACATGGCGTTACACACTGCATTCATGATGCTGGGGGGCGTTTTCCAAAAACACCTGAAGGGATGCATATTCTTGGAAAAAACTTCTCTTGGACAGATTTTCTAAACAAGACAAACAACTGCTAGCTACTTACACCAGCCACATCGAGTGGTTTAAGTTACAAAGACCTACGTGTTTAAAACAACCTCTGGAAAAACTGTTACTGTCACTAGAATACCAAGCATGTTGTACTGAATGCAGTACTGTAATACGTTAAGCACAAAGTTGATATGCTCTGAGAAACCTACCCTTGATGGAGTGGTAAGCCTAAAAACAGTGCATTTGATCATTTGAAAAAGCAGGTATTTTTACAGCACAGGAAGTAAGTAAAATGAACATCTCACTTGGGGAAAAAAAAAATCAATTTGGATCCCAAAAACAGGAAACAAACAAAACCTCATTCTCTTAGAGCTTCAGTCAAACCCCAGCGCTGTTCCATATCCTACATCCTAACATCCCTAATCAGCTCTCATTTCTCTCCATTTACTATAGCCCTAAATAAAGTGAATGGAGCAGTGCAGCTCCCCTTCTGAAATAAATGCCAAAGAGAAAATAGTGAGAGCGCAGGCCCCACCACTATCAGTGGTGGTAGTGGACTGTGCTCCCGGACGCCCCCCGTGAGCCCTCAGGTGGCATCGTCGTCCTCTTCATCCAGGTGATAGTTGAGAGTGATGACAGCGCTGATGAATTCTCCCAGCTCCACAAAGTCAGCTGTGATAATATTGATGCCGCTCTCCCCGGGTCTCTGCGATCTGATCCACTGCATCATGCCTGGCAAAGCCCTGAGAGGACGTGTGACAAGACAAACAGCGTTACGGAAAGAGCAACGGGGAAATACAGTCCCAAAAGATGCAAAAAAATAAGGAGGAGGAGTGATTCATGGTAAGCTGTCTTAACACAGAGAGGCGCAAGCTGTGATCAAATCTCTTTGTGACGCAGCATGGGATGTCTGCGAACCAGACACCAGCTGTGAGACTGACAGTCTGAACACTTGCTGGACATGTTCATGTGAATCCAGCACCAGGGGAGGGTGTTGCTCCTGCAGATGTCTTACCCAGCTTTCTGCATGACAAAATTCTAACTGTTGTCTCCTCCCAATGTTTTCTTTCTTGTTCAGTCAAACCCTACAGTGGCTGTCTGTGTGGCAAAAACGACAGCCATGCTGCCTTCCATGCTGCCTGTGTGGCAGCATGGAAGGCTGCCTGCATCAAAGTAGCCTAACGCCTGGTGGGAACGGCTGATAGTGGAGTTATCTAATGAATAATACATACCAAGAAAATTGATGGTTTAGCTGCTGAGGCTTTTAACAAACTGGTGACATTAAGAGGCAGCGGAATACGGACAAAGGAGAAAAAAAAATGCTCCTGAACCAAAACTCAGAAGGGCAGATACAGCAAGAGGGAAGAAATAAAATGCATTGCCTCTGGTTTGTGGCTGCTGTAAAAAAACAAAAAAAAAACAAAGCTGGAATGAGGTCAGTGTCAAGCGCCTAGGGATACCTGGATAACTAACATGCCTCTGGAATTAGTTAGAAAATGCCACAATGACCCGTATGTGACTTTGTACGTTTGTGTGCACAAGCCCATGAATTTTTGTTGTTGAGTTGTTACGAGTAAATAATGTCACTTTTGTGGTGTCCGGACCCTTCGGCGTTGGAACGTCAGTCACACAGTGCATGTGCACCGAGCATCCCAACCAACTATGCATCCGGTGCACACATACTGTCCTTTTGGTTTGTCTTTCTCCTCTCTCTCTCTCTCACACACACACACACACACACACACACACACACACACACACACACACACACACACACACACAC
>JAPQRQ010000028.1:30688613-30709550 GCA_037367365.1 Apogon talboti
TCAGATATGATCCATTTGGACCTTCAGAGGCTCCGTAGTTACCGAGGAAACACCGTCATCTTCTACAACATTCATTCACCAGTAAAACCCACTTAGTTTCATAAATTACAGTGGATGGAGACACTTGTTTCATGTTCAGTTAATGATTACTGAAAAAGTCACTTTTTCTTCAGTTTTCTCTGTTTCTGATTTAATAACCCTCAACTACAGTCTGAGTTTCAATGAACATCTACAGGATCAGTGAATTAAATAAAGGAAAATACCTGATTTTCAGTGAAAAAACACAAAATACAGAGGATAATATTACAATAAATGGTGATAAATGACTTAAGAAAGGTGGAATAGAGAGAAAAATTCATCTGGGAACTGACACCAGAGTAGCACTGGGTCTTTATGGGTTAATTTTGACATCTAAAAAAGATCTATTTTCACAGCTCAGCTAAGTTTACTTGACAAATTGTGGTTAGGTCTCAGTATTGCAATATGTCAGCTCTCCACAGGCTGACAAGCAATTTAACGTCATCTTTATAATGATATTTTCATTTGGTTGGACATGTTTGGTTCTCTTGACGAACCAAATCTTTTTCCCTTGGACAATCTCAAACAGCCAATAAGTGTACCTCTTAAGACAGAGGCACAGTTTCTTTGCTTTTCCATTAAATGCTTCTACTGGGTCTTGTTTTGCAGGAAATGGAACAACCCTTATAAGTTGGCTAGTTGGTCTGAAGAGTAAAAACACTGGCTGGCTTGGACAGATCTCCATTTGTATTTTCTTCTGTTTTACAGATGAGTAGAGGAAATAATCACACATTTGGTCGTCTAATGCTAATTGTATAACACTAACCACTGTGGCCCAAATGGTAGCTTTTTCCCTGCCTCAACACTATTTAGAAAATAGAAACAGTTAATCTTTCAGGGATCCAGAGACTGTTTTATATGTGTTTACCTCACTGCATATTGATCACTGTTTGTCTATGAGGGATAGTCGACCCAAAATGTGAAGGCAATTTCAATGTTCCAGCCTCATGCTGCGTGCTTTGACACCATTTTTTCCACTATATTTCACACTTGGACCCTTTTACAGTTTTTCTCAGTCGCTTTGGTACATTTCTCGAACCATCCTCGACATTTGCAAAATAGTAAGTGCATTTCTCAAAACAATTTGTACAAATAGCAAAACACCATGGATTACCTGTAAAAGCCAGTCTCTCGCTCAACATCCTTAGTTCGTCTCTCAAAAGTAAATCTCTGTGTCAGTGAACATGTCAGTGCCATCAGAATGACAAGTCCTTTGGTCATTGTGTATGGATAAGACAGTCAAATTGCTTAGTCATGTTGTCAATATAAGTGTCCTCCGGAGGGATGTTCTGATGTAAACTATGGCTGAAGAATGGATGATAATTATTGTAAATTGTAAGTTATGCCTTAGTATATGTGGGAGATTGGACAAGAGACTGTACAAGAGTCACATTTACGCTCTTACTGTTTGTACTGTAATTTGTTGACAGACCATGTCATTGTGATACAGAAAGGAAAAAACAGCACTGCATAGCACAAAGAAAAAAAACCAATGTAGAAATGTGAACATAGGACAATCTCCTTAGGAAAAACTGTACATGCAGTGCAGGAGGAATTACAGTGCAGTCTTCCTACACCTCCTGACGTTCCTGTCCGGCCACAAATCCTCATCTACATCACAATGAATATCTTCTCTTGTGATGCAGCGTGGAGAGAATCTTTTAGAGTGTGATGTCATCACACGCTGCACCCATGGCAGCCAGAAGGGTCACCTGTGTATGTTTCTGGCCATCATATACTTTCCATCTCCATGCTGAGAAAAAAATCCTCATTGGGGTTGTCAGACATTGTAACGTTGTGTTGTGCTCCAGCTATATATATATATATATATATATATATATGTATACTTGCCAGTTGATGGTTCTTGAGATGTTGATCATTGGTTGATCTAATGCTTCACACATTTCCCTTCATTATAGAACGTCAAGATTCACTTGGGAACAATTTACCAATTCAGGACAGATTTAGAAAAAAAGTCTAATGGAAATGAATACAAATATGGTTGACATATTATGACAACTTGTTCAGCCATTTTGCATGTAAAGACTTATGCAATGAACTATTGCCTAAATGTTGTGGGGAGTGAGACTATTCAACAGAGATCCTTTATAATACACTTTGATCAACATGACATAAGTAACTGATAATGTAGGAAACAGCAGAGAATTGTACAGAATCATTTGCATGGATGTACCAAAGCATTGGCAACTTATTCAAAGAAATGAGAAACTGCTTTTTTGATGTACACATGTGACACAATGATGAACAAGTAGTTTTGAGAATTTCAATTCTGATCTGAGAAATGTACCAAAGCGACTGATTCGATTACAGTTTTTCTCAATCTCCTCTCATTTCTAATCTCTGGTAGAAAAATCTAAAGTTCAAGAGGATTCCGATCAGACTTTAACTCTCTTAATGCCTTCTAATCGATGCCTTAATTGATTTATCACTGATTGTTTAATCCCATTAGTGGAATCTACATGGTCTCATGATGTTTTGCTTTCTGCTATTTTTTGTCTATTCATTAAAAAACTGTACATTGTCATTAGACCCTGTACGAAAGGTTGATTGTCAATTCCGTTGTGCAGTAAATTGCATTTTATATACTGTGCAGGTACTGTATATACATATAGGGACCTTTTCATTTCATTATTGCCACCACAAAGCTCTTGCCTCAGTCACCAGTATGTAATTAGGTGGGAGCTTTTGGTCTATTAACCCTCTAACCTTTTGAGGCTGCGGTTTTAAACATTTCTTTTAATTACCTTGGTACCAAAGCAAGATGAATAACAAAATGACTAATGAAATAACAGCACTGCAGCACTGAAAGTCTGTGATGATTCCTATATGACATTTAAAATCTGGCAAAGTAAATGTATGTCAAAGGTAACAGCGACACCACATATGGAAGCTGGATACTTAAATGTGATGTGTCAGAGCAGACGTTGTCACTGTCATCAGTATAACATTAATAATCTACCGTGTGTATTGTGTATAGACATATACAGTAAAATTTAGCTGATGCACCAGCTTGAAACAGAGAAAACAGATGACATTAAAAACATCAGAAAAATCAGATGCTAATTAAGTCTTCTATACCACTGCCATCAGACTTTAAAAGAAAAATTCACTGCCAATCATACAGAATGATTGTGTATTCTAATGTGTACAGCTGTGTTGACAACAAATGCACAGTGGGCACTGTTTAGCCTATTGGTAACAGCATAAAACAAATACCACAGACTGCAGAGAACTCCAAATTGTCAAACCACTTTTACAGTTCTTTTCTTCTAAAATAACATAACCATTCAATCGTAGGCAAGAGTCGTTATACTGAATGTTATTCAGCAAGAATCTGACATCAAGTACATACTATTCATCTAGCAACAAAAAGGACTGAGACTTATGTTGAAAACGAAACAGCTATTTGGTTTGTTTTTTGTGTGTCCCAGTTTTACTCCTTTAACAAAGGCTTGTAATGCCGTCTTCTAAAATGAGGCAAAGGATGAGAGACTGACTACAGAAATCAGAAAAACAGGCATATTTCCAAAATGAGACCATATGGATGCTTTTTAAATAACATCTTATCAAATCCTGTGAATTAGGGAGTTTATCTTGGCACACATTAAATCCAATTTGTACACAAAAACACAAAGAAGTGTTTTGGAATCTGTTTCTAAATGGGGGAGAAAATGGGAACAACTAAGCTGTATGCTGCAGGGCCAATAAGCAGCAATGATATCTAATTAAATGGGACAGTGCTTGTTTCAGTGCTGCCTTGGTTTGCATCAACTGTGCTGTAACACAGCACATTTAATGTGATTCAGCGAAACTACAAGCATGATGTAATACATGCCACGCCATCTTTGTCTTTCATGCACAGACCGCTTTTGGATGAATCTTGACCTGCATGTGTCTTTGGCAGTCTTGGCATTCACAAAGGTCAGCAGTGGTACCATGCCACGCCTTACTGGACGCCACACACACAAAACCTGAAACCTGAAATGCTTTAAACACACTTTGTATCCACAGCTCAACAGCAAGATGGGTGTAGACAAAGTGAAGACAATAGAAAGAGACAGGGGCCAACAGAGGGGGACGAGTACAAGTGACAGTGGAAATAAAGGAAAATGAAGAATGAAAAGTGCCTTGTGTGGAGGTGTGATAATCACTAAGCAGCAGATATGGTATTAACTGGCTGCTAATAAGCCATTCCATCAGTCAGATCAGTGGTGGGCTTTACAACCAGCATTTCCCATTTCAATGGAGTTTAAGCAGATCTGCTCCCTGATTGGTTAAAATGGTTCAACAGCCCATTTTCTACGGGAAACGCTGCTATCATCTGGGTGCAAGGACTCAACCCATCCTACTCGCAATCCCTGCTCCTTTGTGGCCACCACCCCAAATACAAGCGCCAAAAGTCTGGAGCAGTATGGTTCAGTCTATTCAGGAACTCTGACTGTCATTCCCCAGCTTTGGACTTGTCGTCATTTGCTATATGTTGTTGGAGGAAAATACATAGAGCATCAGTTTTATTTATTATTACGCACTGGAGCATGACATGAAGAAGCTGGACAGTTGAAAATACATTGGCACATTGCGCAACAGGTCGTACCCTTTGTTCTAACGTGGATCAATGACACCACAGCCCTGTTTCATAACCTGAGAGTTGCAGTGGATGTAAAGTGTGACAAAGTTTGCAAAACACAATGGGCAAGATCAAAATAGCACTCTGAATGTTCAAGTCATTGTCAAATTAATTTGGATATAGGAGGATACATGCACATGCAATCCGCGCGGATTAAAGAGGTGTGCATCCTCCTCTCCCCGATTAGGTTGGAACAATGCAAACACGTACCAGGAATAGCCAGGTTGGTGAGCGGGATAGTGTGCATGCTCTGCGGTAAACTTGCCATCCAGTCTGCAAACCGCAGGTCGCTTCTCCCGTGAGACGAAGCCATGCTGCCGCCGTGCACAACGCTCCGTTATCCCGGACGGTGCCTGCGCCAACCTGGAGTGCGCGCTCTTCCTCCCTCTCCACGAATCTCAGCCTCTCCTCTCTCTCTCTCTCTCTCTCTCTTTCTCAAACACACACACACACACACAATTAAACACCCGTACCCACTCTCTCTGCCTCGCTCTCGCGCACACACAAACACCAGCGCGACCGAGAGTCCACACCCCCCTGAGCGGAACGCATCGGCGGGGAGCATGATTATGAAAATGCGCATGGACTGATCCAAATATGGCATCATTCGGTGGTATGACTCTCCACTATCCAATAGTACGCAGTATACCACGGAAAATGTTCCAACAAACAGCCTGATTGATTATTGTCAATAATTCAGTTGGATTACCATTACACCAAACACGGTTACCTACAACCATACTACCCTTCCTGATTATATTGTGAGCGCATGAAGTGTTCCAGAAAAACGCCCACTTAATTTTGAGGATTATTGCATGGGTGCAGGCAATTATCTTCCAAATTAGAAAGCCAATGCATTAAGAAATAAGTCTTGTGTGAATTTTAAGTACTTTTAAATAGTCCTAAAAACCAAATGTTAATGAACATAATGATGTAGAAGCTCAAATTCAGTCAATTGGAGCATTTGTGTGGTTAGATGTCATCATATTACCTTTTGTACTTCTTGGGATAGTGGAAAAGGTCATTTGTATTAGTAAATTAGTAATCTAGGGTTGATATCTAATGCCCAGTTAACCTCACAGCCTGTCCGACACTGTGCATTTGACTGGATGATTGGACGCCCTATGGGAGTGATTCATTAATAATGACAGTAGCAATGAGTAATTTGGATATATTTCACTAGCTGCTCCTCTAAATATGAGTCATTCCAAAACTAGGTCTCAATGATATCAGAACTGAGACTGACTAATGTCCTTTTAAAACATGCATCCTGATTTTTAGACATTAAAATGTCATTTAACCCTTGGTAACCATTTCAGGTCTGCATTCAGGAGTGGCCTATTTCAGTGGTAATCTAGATAACCTCCCTCAACTCCACCAACCCATTTTATTTCCCCATTTACAAGATTGACTCTAATGCTGCATCCATGGTTGATCATGAGTGACAAAAGGGAGGGCTGATCATATTAAGCCGGGAGATTTACAGGATCAATTGGATCAATTCACTGCCGTCCCTAAACGCATCCATAAGGCTGTCAAATAATAGGCATTTGCCAAGATGACCAGACAGAATACTAAATTACTGTTTATATCCACTACTAGGGTGGGTGATGTGTCACCCTCTAAGTCTCAGCATAGGGAGGAAGCTGTCAATAAACCAATGAAATAACACAAGGCATGAGTCAAGGTGCACAAGAAAATATTTGGGAAAAAGGTTGATTGTAGGACCGATCAAACCAGCAGTTACAATCAAAAATAAAAACTCAAGCAGGGTTAATGAAAGCCTTGGGAGTTCAACATTCATTCCCTTGTTTAGTCATTGTTAATATCAGAAAAAAGACCATCAGGCGCTGCTGAACACTGCATGGTGAACTTTGCTTTCCTCTGCAGTTCTTCACATTATTTACGCAAAAGGAGGTGCACATTTTAACAACACTGTGGCATATATCCTTTGTTTAATATATTTTCCTTTATTAGTGAGTGAGAAAGTGACAAGGCATGTGGGAAAAAGAGGGGATGGCATTCAGCAAAGGACCAGGGCCAGGGATCCAGCTTGGGTCACCATAATAAGGTGAGGCACCAGGGCACAGCCCTCAGTGTGGCCTATACCTGCCCTACCTGAGAACATTTGTTGAAAATTTAAAAAAGATTTTTTAATGAGAGATTTTTAACCCTTTATCGGACAAGTGACTATTTTTGGTAATTTCGGCATACATTACAAGACAGTAACAGCAACAGTTACAGTGAGTCAACACGCTCAGGTCCAATGTGGTCTACAGGCATGAAGTGAGTGTAACTGCTTTGTTAGGTACCATGATGTAATGGTACTAATGTAAGAAATGATGTTGAAAGTGATAATGTGTATGTTCACAGGTGTCTGGATCAGCATTTATGTTCTCGTAATGTTCAAAAAATTATGTTCCAATATTCTAAAATACTTGTTCCTTTCACCTTACATATGTTTTTCTTGCATTTTTATATATACTTCTTGGATTTTTGTTTTGGCCACTTACAGGTAAGGAACCAAATATGGTAACTTCAGTGACCTTGATTTTATACATAACATTGTGAAAAATTTCCAAAAGCCATAAAAATTACACACTAAGGTTGCAATTCTGAATTGCAGAGTATTTCTATGAGTGCCCTATAAAGGGTTAAAGTCCATACATTCATTCATTCATTCATTCATTCATCTTCTGAACCACTTTATCCTCGAGAGGGTCGTGGGGGTGCTGGAGCCTATCCCTGCCAGTTCATCGCAGAGCTGACATATAGAGATGTACAACCAATCACTCTCACATTCCCACCTATGGGCAATTTAGATTATCCAATTAAGTGCATGTCTTTGGATGGTGGGAGGAAGCTGGAGTACCCGGAGAGAACCCACGCAAACACAGGGGAGAACATGCAAACTCCACACAGAAAGCCCCCCCCCTCAGAAATAGATACATTATGCATTAAAATAACCAATTTTCTACCATGAGTGTTTATAATACTGTGGGACTGTGGAAGTATCTTTTGTTGCTATCCAGTTTACTGGGACTCGCTCTGTCTGACATCATCTTACGGTACAAACCCAACCGCCGCTGAAAGAAAAATGAGTCACATTTTAATGCTTTTTTGTTTGCAGCAACAAAAGCAAAAGTTCATGTAGTGCTCATGCTCAAACACACTGAAACTGTGTCATGGTCCTGAAATCCCTTTCACAGAGTTCCAGTCGCAGTTTAAGAAATAGGTTAAAAATATGTAGGCTTATAGGGTACCACTCTGCTTTGACTCATAAGGGGATGGGCTGGATTAACACGAACAGCCGGTGGCAATGGCCCCTGTCACTTTCTTCCATTTTTCTGCTTGATGATCCAACCTAGTTGATCTTCTTGAGACCAAAAGCCCACTGGCTGACTTGTTGAGTTATGTAACAGCCCTCAGGTAATAGCAGCGCCTTTCTAGTCGAGTGGAGAAATCACATCAAGAATGTCAATGTAAGACCAACGTCCATATATAGAAAGCAGTAACCTGTAGAGTGTCAGAAGCCATCATGCTCAAAGCAGTCATTTGATTTCAATCATTTTATGGTCAGATTTATTGGAATATACAAAAAAAAAGGTCGTTCTTTTAGATAAGGTAGTTGTTTTTACTCATGACATCTTCCAAAGTGAGTCCGAAACACAATTCCAGTTGTTCGACACAGCACAGAGGTTGGTATTATGTTCTATATACAAAGGCAGAGAGGACGGCAAATGTCTGGGTAAAAAAATATTAAGGCTCTATGTTTTCTACCACAATAAATCTTTTTCTCTCCAACTGTGAAACATGAAAAAAAAAAGAAAGCCAACATAAAGTTTGTCTGAAGCGATGATTAAAGGCATGTTTCAGTCAGGCTTAGGTCATACTGTGTCTGCCTTATATTTTTTTAACCAGAGAAGAAGCAAAAAACAAGATCAGATTAATCACTTGACCTATACACAAATTTGTTATCTAACTCCTATCAACTGTAACCTTCAGTTTCCTGCTAATGTTACAGTAACAACTGGACTTTACAGTAAGTATGATTCACAAGATAAATTATATTCAGAGTTATTGTATCCTTTTTGTTGGCAGTGCACAAGAAATTATTTGCATTTCAAACAAAACAGAGACTTATTTGGTATAAGTTCACCAACACAAGTAAAAAACTAATAACTCTGTATGGTATCAGCTGTAATGCTTTGTCATCTCCCTATATTTGCATGCTGATTACTGAACTGACTGAATGGAAGCCTTTGTGTTTCATAAACTTATCTGAACCAGTTCCAGATGTTTATCACAGAGAAATTAAGTGACACAAACCAAAAATACTTCAAACATTTGGTACGAAACCATCTAGATTTGCTGCATGGGCTTCAGGTTTGGAGACACCTAGAAGATAAACAGACAAAGCAGATGTTTAACGGTTGCAGCTCTTGAATACAGATAAAAGTCGACGTGAATCCTTTCAGTGAAGTTATTCTGTCACTCACCTCAAATTCTGCGCCGGTGCATGCCTTGATATCGTCAGGAGTGAGTCCCTCCCATATTTCAATGAGAGTCAGGCCTTTTGTCTTATCCACATCAAACACGGCCTGGTGGACGGGACACAGAAAGAATGTAGTGTTTAATGGGTTTGAACCCGATTATGTACTGTCGCTGGGGTCACTGATGAGGACTTGGGGGTCCTCAATTATAAAAGTGACCTGAAAGTGATGGCGCAACCCCCCCCCCCAGCAAAGAGAACAACAGGAAACAGGCAGAGTACCACTTCAGTGTTGTCCATAAATTACAAAATAACAGTAATTATTGGTGACGCATTCATCATTCAGGACGGTGACCGTGAGGGCACCAACTAGACAATTGCAAATTATTGAGCATTTTTATTGCTATTTTGGTTGAATACAACAGAATGTGTATCGTTTGCAATGACAGGCAATGTTTTAAACTTCTCAAAAGACAAACTAAGAAATGTTTTCTTCTTTACAGCGTAAATGACAAAGCAAACCAAACCAATATATCAATACAATGAATGAAATCTGTAAAACATAAACTGAGCGAATTCGGTCTTATTGCTTGGGAGAAACTTTCAAAAGTTCCATTTTTTTAACCTTACTTGAACTGAGTGTGTGATATTTAAATGTGCACAACACTGTAATTTTCTGTGTTTGTCATTTTCCTACATTACCATTATTAAGTCACCTTTCTGCATAAAATGACCCGTGTCTCCGCTGGAGCTGGATCAGCACGATACACAGCCAATAGAAGGTAGATGGAAAACCTTGGGCTTTTTCATTTTAAGAATCATCTTGTGGGGGAAAATACTCTGATTATATCAAAGTATGCCTGGAGATTTACAAAGATTTTATTGAAATCCATTAGACTGTGTTCACAAGCCAGCCTGAGAACTCAATTCTAGTCAGAGTTTAATTTTATTTTTTATTTTTTTTAAATTGGGCTGTCCACATAATATTATGTATCTAGTTTCTTTAATGGTGCCAATATCAAATTCTACTCATGAACTGAGGCAGCTGCACAAAACTGGGGGAGTAAAAAGTGTTCATATCATTCCCTTCTGTAAAAGTAATAATACAGACTGTGAAAATACTCTACTACAAGAAAAAATAGGGAAATTTGTCTTAGGCAATAGTGCTGTGCTGCAGCTGTAATGGTAAACAAAAATAATACAATTATAATGCAACACTGTAATCTGATCCCAACCTCTGTAGGCAGTAAACACAGATGACAGGTATGCAAAACTGCATAAGTATGTTGATTTTATGAGTACAATATACAATCACAAACACACACACATATATACTGTACAGTATATCACTGGATGCAGTGAGATGAGAACATTGTGCATCTATATATTAAAAGCCAAGTGGCCTCTGTGTGCATGCGTGTATGTTTGTCCGCTTTCTTACTCAAAAACCGGACAGAGCTGACCTTTGCCATGTGGAGTATTTTGGGTCAAGGATCAGACTGGCGAAATCAGCAAGTTGATAGGACCAATATTTCGCGAGATATTAGTAATTTTGGAATACAATAGCCTTACAATCATGTTGAATCATGGAATCATCATTGAAGTGGGTTACCTAGCAACAGATAAACAAAAGGGCCACGTTGCCACGGTGTCAAGTTTCACGTGCAGAAACAGACATGCCAGCTGAGAGGTTATTCAACTGAAAAGAAATTAACTGCATCAGATTAGATTGGAGATTTACAAGATGGACCACAGACTATGGGTATCGATTCCTTGAATAAGGAACACAACTTATGTTTCCAATCGCGTGTGATATTAATATTTTACAAAAGTCTGTTGCATCACAATGCAGGTATGAAATTATGCATCTGCAGTACAATATACAGCATGTACAACCATCTAGACACCATTTAGACAGGGAGTGGAATGATGTCATTATCCTTATTTATGCATACAACGCATGAAAGACACACCAGGCACAATCGAGCTGGGTCCTGTTGCTTCTCTCAGCAGGGAATGCCAAGCTAACCCGCACTTACATGGAGGCAGAGCCTGTCAACACTCTGAGCTCATTAGGTCCATACACACACAGTGACAGGGCAGGAGGCAGATATCTCACTCCAACATAGCAAGGCAGATGGAACGTCACAATGAGCAGGGGTCTATTGGCAACGCTGACACCAACAAGCATCTCTAATTGTGACAAGGCCCTCTGGTGATTAAAAAGGAAATAATTCAGAAATCACCAGTGGGGGTCAGTAACCTTACTCAGGTGCAACAACAGTGTGCAGATACAGCAGGTGCTTTGTAATGTCAACATGAGCTCACACTGACTGCTCAGAACAAAAAAGGCCAAGAAACACAAAGGGTAGATTTCAACGCCATTTACTGACCCACTTTAGGAAATTTACACTTTACAAATTAGCCTTTTTTATTGCAAAAATGTTGGTGAGTCACCTTTTTCACAGGCTTCAAAACCATTACCATCATTAACCAAAGTGAAACAAGTTAGTCATGAAAAAGCTGCCAGTCTACCCCATGTGTTGTGTGGCTAGGAGTGGGCCGAGAACTCCTAACAATAATACACCATCAGCATCCAGACAAGCCCAGTGTGTAAGACAAATGTGAGTAACAGACGGACGTGTCTAACAGAACTGACTATGTTAACCCCCTTACAAATACACTTCACATGCTTCAAACGACAGTTGCATTACAGTAATTATACGGTGTCGATTAGGTATTAAAAACTCACAGTGGGATCATTACAGAACTTTTTTTTGAGAGAATAATAACTGCTGTCACTGGCATCGCTGTCATTGCTACAATACCACAGGTAACACTTTTTTGGGGGCTATTATGGTAATTGAATAATTCAGGAGTTGCTCTGCTATGTCTGTGAATGAGTGGGCAATTAGGTTTCAACTTAGCTATTTAAAAGAGTAAAAAACTGTTTCTGTATAGATGTTGAAAAGGGAACATACTATATTAAGACAGCAGCTTCATGAAGTGAAATGATTTACTCCATGCACATGCAATGGACATGAAAACAATCACAATGCACCATTCAGCAACAGCGCTGCGAGCAGAGCAGCCTGTAAACAGGGAAAGGTGGTTAAGATGAAACAAATGGCAGCACGGTGCCAAAAAGGCCCAGCCTTATAGAGCAGCTGCAGAGACACACACAGCCTGAGGCAACAGGTTCCCTACCACCTTGGGTTTTAAATCAAAGATAGCAACTCTATTTAGGAAAACACTTGAATTGCCATAGCTTGTGGACATTGCACGCCAGCGAGAATGCACTGTTGATAAAAATACACTCTGTATTTCAGTGCCTGAACATTTGCCTGTGTGGAGGGAAAATAATATTTTCTGGCAGTTACTGCTCTATTTTGGAAACAAAATAAGCAATTAGTAAGCACTGAAGAACTAATTTAGCATAATCATTAGTAGGTTTATTACAGGCCCCAAATGCCACAGGGATTGTGCTACAGAGGATTGTATATTTCCTCTGTTGATCGTTACACTCCGTATTGCATAGAAAATTAAACAATTTTACTGGATTTTATGTCATAAAAGAAATTAACAGATGTGAATTCAAGCAATATTCAACATAACTGACATAATGTTGTGGATAATTTGTTTACTGGAAAGGAAACTAGGGATGCACCAACATGTACACCCTAACCAAAAAAATTACAAAAAAAATTTAATAAATCAATAAATACATACATAAATAAATAAAAAGTAAGATTCCATTGGATAATTACTGCAATGATCAATATGTTTCAGCCGCAACATGCTCTTTAACTCTAACTAATGCACTGATTAGCTTCTCATTTCTTAAACAACCATCAGTTGTTTAAGAAATGTTGTGATATTTGTTATGACACTGCATAAATACCACATGGCATAAAGGAGGCCACAATGAATGTGTCCTGTAATCAGTGTTAAAACATTGAATATTAGCTGGGCAGTGTATATCAGCTCAACATTTGCTAATACTCACCTTTCTGTATTCAGCCCATTAGTGAATAAGACATATATCTACAGTGTTACTTAAGGAAAAACACACCTGATCTTAACTAAATTAGGTGTGCTGATTCCAAATCCAGCAGAATTTTGAGCTATGTGACCTGGTTAATAAAACATTTATCTTTCAATCAAGCGCCAACACCGTTCTTTGTATATTCACAATCTGAAGATCACATGCACATGAAGAATGAATGTATGAAGCAGAGTCCCTCAACTTGGATTCAATTTGTTCCAAAATGTGTCAGACACTGTCTCTTGTGCTTGTAGGTTGTGAAAGTTTCCCGCTGTAAGAACCAACAGTAATCTCCATCGAGTTTGGGTTAAAGCCCCTTGGTAACTGGTTTCTGTTTCAGGAATATCTAGATGAAATCATTTACCATGCTCAACACTTACATGGAGAAAAGAAAAAAAAACACGGTGAGTGGAGTAAATAGTTTTGGACGACATTCTGCATTCAAGTACATGTTTTTAACATAGCCTCACCTAGTTGATCATAATCTGGGGCTCTGGTTGACCAGAAAATGTTGCACCACTTACACAAATCAAGCAGCTAAATCTAGAGAGCTGAGCTTAGACTATTAGTTAACCCTGGTGTAGACTATGTTAAAAGGATAAAGTGAATAAATAATGGGGAAAAGAAAGAAATCCAGGTGGACATAGAGAGGAAGGGACAATACGTTGAGGGACAGAGGAAAATAAAAGAAGTTATGAATGGTTGAAAGTATGTACTGAAGTCATTAAGGAGAAAGCAAAAGGCCGGGGATGTAACAAGAGAAGAGAATGCTAATGGAGAGTGAAGGAGAAAAAGCAGCAGGAGATGAAATGAGGAAGGTCGAGCAGAGGAGGTGGTACCATCGCTGGCAGGGCCGTCAAAAAAGCTTTAACCTTTATAAATGTTGACAGAAATCTGCTCGCTATGAATTGTTGTGTAATCATAACAAAAGCAAGCTGAGCAGATAAGGACGGACAGTGGGGGAAAGGGGACAGGAAGTCACTGTCGGACTTTGCCCCTGACAGGTCATGTTTTCAGAGAGTGACTCCTAAAGCAGTCACGACCAGAGGGGTTAGAGGGAACTGACCACCGAGGGAAAGGACACAAAACTGCGGTGGCACCGAGCTCCTCTATCCACTGAACCTTTCGCATTCTTACCTCCTACACATTTCATGTATTTATTTATTTTACAAACAGCATCTATACAGCTCATGTTTTCTACCTCCTCCTTTCTTTATAATTGCAGTTTCCAGCTTGCCATTTTTCAACTTGCACTCACCTTATTCCACCTTTACAAGAAAATCTTACAGTATTCTTGGAATAGGTACAGAATAGCCTTAAGTGCAACGTCGGTGATTAAAATCCTATTTGACTGGATTTACTAATGCCAGGGGAATTTTATTCAAAAATACTACTGCTCCTCCTTGCACTGTCAGTTTTTCCTTTCATAGTGTTTGCTACCAGGTGAGACAACACATCACTTTAAGTAGGATTATATCAGGTAAGGTAAACACTTCTTTATTCAGTCCAACCTCAGAGGTTACCTCAGAGGTAGTAAGAGTTTCAGGTCAACTTCAGGTCAACACTGGACAACAAAAGAAAACTTTGTTTACTACTGGAGGAAAAACATCTGATCTTGATTAAATCTGGCATTCTGGTTCCAGATATAAAATTGGAATTTCTCCAGCAGGATTTTGATTTATGAACATACAAAAAGCAAACACTCATATTCCAGTCTTAATCAGAAGATAATATGTACTAAACTGGTCACATTGAATTACAGATGTGAACGTCAGGCCCATTGAGGAAAAAGCCTAAGTACCAGAGATTGTCAGCAGAATTGTTCCAAAATGTTTCAGACATGGTCTCTTGTGCTTGTGGACAGTGACAATTTCCCGCTGGAGGAATCAACAGTAATCGGCATCATATTGGGGTTAAATTGCCTTTGGTTTCTGGTATCTATTTCAGAAACATCGTGAAATTGTTCACCATGTTCAACACTTACATCATCCAAACTGGGTGGAAAAAAAAACAAGGTGTGAGAATTGGAATAACATTCTGCATCTCTTCATATTCTTTTATCATGTCCTCAACTCGTTGATCGTAATTTGGGGCTGTATAGTTAGCCAGAACATTTTGCACCACTTGTAAATATGAATCCCAAGCTGTTAATACCAAAGCACTGAGCTTGGAGGAGAATATGGGAACAACAATGAATTCTCCAATCTGGAGTCCAGAGAAAATTTAAGCTTTCAGCTTTGCATCACTTTGGACTTGACGTAGAAGATTCAATCTATAATCACTTGGGACAAATTTGAATGAGCTCAAAAAAAAAAAAAAAACAACTGACAGGGTGGAAGCAAAACATCTTGTAATTACAATAGGAGGACAGATTTGTGCACAGAAATGGTCAGAGTGATGTGCCTCCCCTAATAGCCACAGAACAAGATTTCTAAAACAGATCTGTGCACATATTTGTCATATTTGGCTATTACCCCTTGCTGTGTGTAAAATAACTTCCAATGGACAGAAGCCATACCTTTCTTTTGTTGTCAGGTTAAGGTATTCACACCACATTCCATATGCGTTGGCCCTTCAGTACACTGCAGCTCTATTACAGCCTCGGCAACACACAGTTTTGGTACACAGTTACAGTTGTACTGAATGACAGCAGGCGTTGTATAAGAAAACGGCACAATCTCAGAGATCTCCTTGTCAGACTGCACCAAATTGTACTTTCAGGTAATGAAAGCATCTGAACTTTTGGATTTCAGATCAGTGAGAACTTCAATACCGACAACACTAGTGTGATATGTTGCTGATAGGTATATGCTGGCAAAAATGCTGATATGATGGAAAGCTCTGATTTCAGATTTGGAATCCTTGCACCTGATTTAGGTCAAATCTGGTATTTTTCTTCAGGTAACAAAATCATGACCAGTTGACCAGTGGTATCTGCCGTGGGTGGCTGTATTGAGAAAGCAACAGTGATTTGTTTACAAGTACTATCTGTCTAGTTTGATGTGAAAATTGACAATAAATACTGTCAAGATATTATTGATTTGTACTTTATTTGAGTTGACAATAAGCTCAAAGGCATTTCAGTGAAGATTTGTGTCAGAGCAGACTTTAATGGATCAATCATTCTTGTCTAAAACATTCCCTGGAATTAGTTAAACGTCTTGTAAAACTTTTCAAACAAGTGCCCAAGCTGTGCAGCAAGCGAGTATAAGATATGACTAACATGTCACATAGAATAAGAATTAACAACATTACAAGGGGCCATGAGGCAGGATGGGAGTATCAACAAAATGCATAATAATGAGAAACCCAACCCCAACCAGGGAAAATAAATGAATAAAAAAAAATAACAAGATCAATAACCAGCTGCCTTACTGAAATCAGACTAAATGAATCCTAATTGAATAAATGTAATTTCCTTCCACCCTTATCATTGTTGGATCACCAACTGCTGTGTGGCTGTTATTTGCTTGTGTGTTTGTTGAAGTCTGTGAGAGCGTACAGTTTTGAGATAAAGACATAATATACATATATATATTTCATGTTTGATTGTACTTAGTGTCACAGTGTGTCATCATATTCACTGAACAGACAGGACACAACAGCTATACATATTATAACTACATATTCATTGTTTTAGTTATGGAGTCAATCTTGGTGGGAAATTGTAACACAATATAAGGAGTCATTTCTCAACTTACGGATCTAAAGATATGAGGGTGAAATGCAAAGCAAATAAAACTGTTAATTAAACAGAAGTACTGAACACATGACACTACATTGGTAACCTTTCCAAAAATTGCCAAAATATTTCACTGCAACTCACAAATACTAAATGCTGGCTGAAGCCGGAGGGAAACTTAGGATCAACAAAGTCAGTAGGATAAACCTTCTGGGGAATAGGACACAAAATGTTAATCAATCTGAGATCTGTGTACAACCTGGCCAAATCTGCAGGTGACTATAGAATTGTTTACACCATGTAAAGGCTCAATAACCGCAGGTGTAAAGACCTATTTTAGGGAGGGAAGGTACAAACAGTTGAACACACAGCTCCCCAGGAAAGTGCAGTAACAGAACATCCTCCTGCCATCTGCACAATTCTAATTAGCTTTGCATAAAATGTTGGTTAGTGAGAATCCCCTTCTACACCTCATTCTTTCACAATAATAAACTGTTAAAAACAAAGATGACACTTCTACCAATATTCTGCTAAAAATGCTCCAAATAATACAGAAATAATATTTCTATGCTACAAAGTTAAATAAACCCTGCTAGTGTGTTGACCTGTGGGAACCACAGGTTCTAGATCTGATACATTTCATTCCTTTGCTTTCTTGGTAAAATTCCACTGGCATTTTCAGTTGAATAACCTCTCAGCTGGCATGTCTGTTTCTGCACATGGAATTTGACACCATGGCAATGTGGCCCTATTGTTTATCTGTTGCTAGGCAACCCACTTCAATGATGATTCTATGATTCAGCGTGATTGTAAGGCTATTGTATTCCAAAATTACTAATATCGTCCAAAATCTCAGTCCTATCAACTTGCCATTTTCACCAGTCTGATCCTTGAACCAAAATACATAAGTACTCCAAACGGCAAAGGTCAGCTCTGTCCAGTTTTTCAGTTACAAAGCGGGTACACTGTACATACATGCATCCACGCACGCACACAGAGGCCACATGGCTTTTCATATATAGATGCACAATGTTCTCATCTCACTGCATCCAGGCCCAAAGTCTTACTCATCTACAGGAGATATCAGCTACAATCCTTCGTGCTCAATTCAGATTTATTGCCTTGTTTGGCTGTTCACATTACTTTTAAAAAATGTGGACAAAATGAAATACCAGCATTAACCGGTCATTGTCCACAACTAACCCAAATACACAGACAACACACTGATATACTAAGGTAAACATGGAGGCCAATGAAGTTGTGTTGACACATTCATTTCTAAGTTGAGGTGCAGTGGAAGCCAGAAAAGGACAATGACGACAGAGCTACCAGGCAGGAGGCAAAGAGGAAGACAAAAGAGGAGATTTATGGATGTGATGAAGGAGGACGTGCAGAAAGTATGTGTGAAAGAAGAAGATGGACACAGGACAGGGTCAGATGAAAGCAGATGGTTTACTGTGGTGACTCCTGAGGGAGCAAAGTAGTAATGGATACTAATTTTCCTCTGATATTCACCCCCCTGCCCGCTTTATGAGTGTAGGGAGTCACTTATTTGGAGAAAAATAAATAAACGTCAATGTAGTGCATATGAGTAAGCAGCCCAACTTTCTGACTAATAGGCCATTATTCATTCATGCCTTCCTCCTCCTGCCATTTCTGATTCAGTTTGAAAAAGGCTTGAAAATATAAATATGCAAATTAAACAAACAGTTTTACATACTTTTTCTGTGATGATCCGATCCACACACTGCTTCCCTGTCAAAGGCAGAATGCATTTGTCCAGTATTTTGTGTTTTCCTCCCTGAAAGAAAAGGGCAGGTGGTTAAAAAAAAAAAGAAGAAAAAAGGTCATTTATTCACTTATGCCAGTGAAGCAGGGCTGTCATGTCAGTGTCTCAAATATTTGTTGGGATGTAACTTTAAGTGTCATATATCCAGGGATGCAGCTGGTTGTGTAGACCCATCTATTATCCCAAGGATACACAGCAGATAATGTATGAGGGTGTGTGTGTGTGTGTGTGTCTACTTCCCCACCCGTCAATATTTAAGAACAAGCGCACATCCCAGCGCCTTGGACGCTGTTTAAGAAGCACCCATCATACATCACGCATTTCCTCTCCCTGCCCCATCATGAATGAAAACAGGCTTCAGAGCAGTAAATTTATGCTCACCTGCTGCACCATCTGGACTATAGCTGGGCGCCAGACAGGCTCCCATTAGCAAAAAACAGCATGCTTCTGTGAATACCGAATGTTACGTTGCCCTTGCATCATATCAGTCTGGACTTTCTAAAAGTAAACCAGTTCAGCTGCACTGCTTACTGCGATTGTCAGAAGCCCTGTGGGGTTGTTCATCTCTGGCTGCTACACTAGTTTTCAGTAATCAGCTGCTCCCACAACGGGCAAGTCCAATTCTAGGTTTGGATTTAAATTAGCTGAAGATGAACAAACAGGAAGATGGCTTGTGTGTAGAACCTCATCAAGTTGAGATGGTGCTCTGGTAAAGAGGCATTAAGCAATCCATTAACACAATTATCCTTAATCAGTCATAACACTCAAACTTGTTATTGCAGGAAGCGGATACTAGAATCGCTTATGGTGGTACTAACACAGGAAACGAAAATTGCCAATTTAATACAACCTGGATGCCTGTGAAAGTGAACGAGTCATTGGGGGCAATTTGTAAAAGTAATGTTAGCTGAACAAGCACGCCGATGACACAAATGAGAGTGGGCTTCCGTAATCTCACGTGTATACAAACCTTTGCCGAATGCTCCATGGTTACCACCACCTTCGTTCCAGCGCTCGCCACCAAATCCATGGCTCCTCCCATTCCTTTTACCATCTTACCCTGACAATGGAGAAGAGAAATAGATTAACTAAGATTTCGGGGTGCATCATTAAATGAGGGTTAGACCCAAAGGAACAGTTTACAACAAAACTGAACCCAACCCAACAACACCTTTACTTAGGGTTTTGAAAACTAGCAGAGGAAAAGACTTATAAATGAATCCTGCTACACAAGACAAAAAAACACAATTTATTTAGTGAGATGGGCAGACATGGTAGCATTACTGTTATTCTTTCTTACAGTACCTACACTAGAAAGCTGTAAAAAAAAAAAAAAAAAAAGCTATTGAAAAATACACAAGTTTATAAAGCTTCTTTGTGGCTCCCTGCCTGCAATGCACAGATATCTTCTAAGGCTTTGAGCTCAGTAAAGCTTTACTTTATGCTCACACTCATAAGACTTTGAAAATATTCACACACCAAGGCAAAAGACACACAAAAGAGATTCCGATGGATCATTAGTGTGCGGAGAAATGTGGTGAGGCCAACGTGGCAGCCTGACATATTGATGCCCATTAAGGATCAAAAATCACACTAATTATGTCCATCCCAAAATATCCACTTTATCTTAAAGGGTTACATGAATTCTAAAACTGAAAGTTCTGAATGGGCACTGAGCTATCATTTAAGATGACAAGGGATGACACAAAAATGGACATCATAGGTTTCAAACCATTTCAGAACAGCAATATCCCACTGGATTGCAAAACTCAATTTTAAATAAGCACAGTTTCTCCAAAAGAAGGCAGTCTGGTAGACGGAAGGTTCTTTTTTTTTTTATTAGATTTCTTCATTGCTGTTTCAATGTTTGAACACATACAGTATTATCTTTTTGTACCGTGGTCGATGGATTAAAAAAACAGTAAGTCGCAAGGTACCAGAAATTTGTTGGTGAATTATTTTAGTGTAATTTCTCATCTGAAATTACATTCACCCATCTGGTATTTCAGCTGGAGCAGGAATGTCACAGTCAAATATCTCCCCACCTGTGCAAATTAAAAAAGGAGTTATCTGCACAGACAGATACCTCGAAAGGTGAGGGAGAAAATGCTGTAATTGTGCAAAGCAAAACTTACAGAGAAAAATGCACAGGAAGAAAACTTAAAGTGTGTTTTATGGTTAAAGGTGCAGAAACTGAAATAAC